>KK502506.1:275062-374409 GCA_000688735.1 Glossina austeni
CTCGGGTTCTATTTTAAGTCACGCCCACCCCACTTTTTCGAAAGAGGGGGGTTGAACTTTTGCAGGAACGATGGCAAACGACGGTGATTACATAAACGATTAAAAACTAAAAATGTAATTTCACAAAAACATTTTGTATATGAATGCAAAACAATTGATTAGTTATGGGTCCCCCTAATTTATCTTCATTTAAGGAGTGTACAAAATAGTTTTCAACGCTTTGTTTTGCTTGCCTTATGATAAATAAGCAGAAAATATCAAAAAAGGCAAAAAATAAAATTTAATTACCCGTAACTTTGCGGGCTCATGGCTGATTGTTCCCACTTTTCGATGTAAGAAGAGTAGCGTGTTTCGAAGTAAATATGGAAACTTTCAGCCTTCTAACTTTAATAATTTCCAAATAACGAACAAAAATCCAAAAATTTTTGCTAGAAAAAAACAAAGATGCGTTATGTTTATGCTCGGGCTTCTGCTCTGACTAATTTGGCCCATTTGCAATACTCACTTGCGTGCAGAAACGTCCAATATTTCTGCCAAATTGAAAGTTGATATCTTCAGTTTTGCGACAAGGAGAGTGGCAACGGCTCACACGACACAGACACAAAGACATGGCTAAATCAACTAAGGATTGCACGCTGATCAAAAATATATATACTTTATAGGCCCTCTGCAGCTTCCGTTTGGGTATTAGATATATTATGGGAAAAAAACAAAAAGAGTATGCCCCGATCTTACCGTGGTGCGTATAAAAAATAAATAGCTATTCCGTTATAGAAGAGGATGAAAAAGCTACCCGTGCATATGATTAATCACTTTTCACATTGAAGAGCGCGCTTTAAAAATGTCTTTTTTCTATTGTCTGAGAGCCTAGATTATCTTTTGCCAACCTTGGGTCCTCGAGTACTTCTTCCGCTCAGGAAAAACATTTTTTTTTTCTTGCCATTCGAGTACTAATAAGTTGGCCGATTTCTTTAAAAAGGTTGCAGTAGGTCTTGCTGTACACCCATGTACTGGCGGTCATTGGCTTCAATTTGTTTGCTCGTATTTGTGTTCTTTACGTGCAATCAACCTCCCCCCGCAAACTAATCAAGAATGAATTTCACCGCACACCAGGTACATCTCACCAATTTCTTTCTCTCTGCTTGAAACTTGCCTCGTGCATGCGTGATCAAAAATCCCTAGTTGTTTGCCGATTGAAAGCTCACCCCGTTTGCAAACCTTTTAAAAGCAAATCATGTCACAATCAAGACCAGACCACGAAGTCTTGGAGGCGTCTTTGCACTAACATTAAATGGAAAATAGGAACATGCATGATGTTTGAATTAATGAAACACGCGACGTAATATGCTTTTATAAAAATGTCTTCTTATTTTTTCTAGCGAATATATGCTATTAGCGGTGTTCAATACTTTTGGCCAGACCTGTGTATAAATGCATGTGCACTTACGTTGAAACTTTCGTACTGAATTTCCGATGAATGTTTGAGAAGAATTCTATCGTTTCAACACATCCCACTGGTTTCGAACTGGTCAGGTTTTCATACCGATTTGAATGAATTTGCAAATGTATGCACACGTACAACATATGTAAATAAGTGTACATTGCAAGAATGTCATTGCACATGTATTTCAAACACATTCAATTTACAACGATGATCGCAAATATTTCGATTGTGCAGCATTAGAATAAAGGAAAAAGTTATATAGAAATAATTAATAGGGTATTTTACATTTACCACTCAGGACGTACAGGATATTTGCCATGTATTTATAGCGCATATACAAGTAAATACGCATTTGAATTATATATACATATATATATATATATATATAAAGGTCGTTAAACCGAGCGGGGTAATTGATTTGCCAACTGCTACGTGTTCGTCTATTCGTCTATTGAAATCAACACTTCGGAGATAAGGTTCGGAGCTTTGATTAAAAGGAAAAACTTGACCTCCTTGCTTGTTGTTACTAATTTCCCCGAAGCCGAAACTCCGCAAAGTCGAATTAACAGTTTCTTAGCTATTATTGAATAAAATGCTACGATTTCTTATTGCTGCAATTACTTAGAGGATGCGACCAAATTCTGATGAACGCGCACGTCGCGTGACTGTCAGTAAGTAAGGATATTCTGCCAACAAATTCTTTTTTTTAAGTTTGATAGATTCATTATTTAAGTCTGTTCACAACACAATGGGACTTTCCTCCGTTCGCCCAAATAGGTTGGCTTACCGAAATTTACATCCTTTGCACGACGTCACTGGCGAAATGTTCAAGGAAGTCACGTAAACAACACATCATTCGCATCTTTCTATAAACACTATTGGAAACAACAAATCACGGCTGAAGTCCAATAGTTACTAAACTTTTTTTTTCACTCAAAATTGCTCGAAAAAGTTACTCGTAATTAAGAAAAACAAAAGTATCCAAAAGAAGCTTAATAAGCTTTGATAAGTCAAGGTTTTATGGGGTTCTAAATAAAGCTTGGAGAAAGAACTCGAAAGAAACGTTAAATTCATACGGCAACAGCATTTCGGCTTGGCTTCACTGCTGCAAATCATATGATCTCTTCAATTACGTCCTACACCACGTGTAGTGTAAGGACGCATTAAGTTTGTGCGGATGTGTATGCAATACCCAAAAGCACTTGAGGTACACCGCTCATCTTATATTCTCTCTTGTATTCAACCTACATGCGATTCTTAAAATATTTTGATAAAAATTTGATACATCGCCTTGTTTTGACTCAAGGGCGAACGCTAAATGGCGGATCGGATGGCTTTTCAACTACCTCACATGTAAGCCATTATTTTGAAAAGTCTATAGCAAAGTTCTAAACAAAGTGGTGTAGGACGTATGATGGGGGTGTCCCGACCCACTTTAACGTGTTCTAATATAAAAACAGCAGGAAAATTAATAAAATCACCGCTATCCTGTTAAAGCTTAGAAAAAGGAAAAATATAAATTTTTCTTTTCCATAATATTGGGGGGGGCGTGGTTGGTTTTTATATTTTCGTTAAACAATTTTGTGGGGAGACGGGCAGACGAAAAGATGGAGAATTTGATGCTGATCAAGAGTACACATACTGTGTGGGGTCTCTGAAGCTTCCTTTTGGACGTTGCAAGCGTTTTCGTACAATGAATATATCCCTCATTCTTCGGCGATGGGTCTAAATACTACTAAGAAAATAAGACAATTCTACTTTAAATATTTATATTACAAACGGTATTGTCTTCTTTTTCTTACTAATTTTATTCGTCGTCAGAGGATATATCAGTTAGCAACAATGTACTTTTTCTAATTCCATTAGAACGTAAATTTTTAGATTATACACAAATTCGAAAAGGGTTTGTAAAATTTCCCAACCCTTATTCCACCATCCTCTTGTTTACTAAAACATAAATTTTCCTAATATTATCCAAGTTTATTATTTTTCTCCAATTTACACCCCGGACCTCTTGTAGTACGGAATATCTAAAGTTTCTGCAAATAAATGTAAGATAAACAACTTTTTCACTATAATGATCGACTCAAAATCAATTTCCAAATCGATTTAAGCTCATCTCTTCTCTTTCAATTTAATAGGTGTTTGTATCTATTTTGATCTCTCGATGGCAATGATAAAGTAGTGCGAAGTGTCACTGCACACAACGGTTAAATTCAACGTTTTTCACATTTCTTCACAAAAAAAATAGTTTTCAATTAGTTTCCATTTCGTATTTTTGAATTGTTCAGTATATGCAGACGCTGTTCATGAAGCGCTTAAAATTGCATTTTCGACGCTCATTGTTTTTGTTGTTTGATTTGAAAAACATTCGCGCCGAAGCCCAACAAGCAGTTTGAGAAGCTTATGGTGATGCTGCTCTATTATATCCTAATTGTCGGTTTTGCTTTCAACGATTTAAAAGTGATGATTTTGATGTCAATGACAAAGAACGGCCCAGAGGACTGTTCGACAGTCCCAGGATAATGACTTGCAACACTTATTGGGCGGAAACCCAGTTAAAATTCTTAAGAATTTTTCGAGCAGCTTAGCAGTTCATGAATCAACGGTTTCGACTGAAAATGCCATTTCGGCACACGCGTTACAAGAGTTGTCAAGGATACACTATTGCAGCGCGAATGGGATATTCTGCCCCAATCAACGTACTCATCAGGCATAGCGCGTTCGGATTACCGCTTGTTCAGGCCGATGCAACATGGTTTGGCCGGCATGCGATCTCAAAATGCTGAAGAAGTGTGAAAATGGGTCGATGACTGCGCAGTTACTAAGCCGATACCTTCCTTTCATCACAGTGTCGCCATGTTGCCAGAAAAATCGGAAAAGATTGTACAAAATGATAGAAAATATTTTGATTAATATTTAGTGCACGAATTTTTCCTAATTTTATTTTGCTCTTTTTTTTTTCTTTTTCTCAATTTTTCAACTCAAAAAATGATCAAAATACACGCAAGTACCTAATACTTTCACGTTTCGTCCAGAGGTTTAACTTATTTTTTGGGCGAAAGGCGAATGCTATCAAAAATGGGTTCATTTGGAAAACTATATGACTATAGAAGAAAAATCTGCAATTTCCAGACATCGACCAAAGTCGATGAGTGATACTATTTCGTCATATTCGTCAGTTGATGCAGAAAATTTGGATCAGATGGATCAGTTTTTTGAATCCTCTCCCATATAACGTTTTCAACGAGAAGTAAGCCTTCACACGGCTTAAAACAAAAATTAAAATTAATTGCATCAAATTTGGGTTCGGCAGGTTTCGCATGGAAAATAAAACTTTGCACGGAAGCAGAGACTAATTTTTATTACTTTATGACGAAAGTAGGAGCAAGAAAAATGAAATGGCAAGAAAAATAATTTCATCAAAATTTTGACCTCGCCAGGTCATGTTTCAGATTAGCATTTACATTAGGGACGTCACCGAAACAAGGAATAAATTTTGGCATTTTATTACGGAAAGGAGTGAAATATTATATTAATCAAAGCAGCACAGAACATTTAACGGATTGTTTTACCGGATTATGAGGTTTTCATTGGTTTTTTAATAAGGCAAGCTTTTCTTTGTCTTGTGCTAGCTTTCTTTCCATGAGAGTTTTCATATCTTCAATAAATTTCCTTCCAAGCTTTTTATTATAATCATATCTGTTTTTTTTTACTATTTGCTTGTTTCTGTGAGCAAGAACTTAACAATGTATGTATATATATATATGGAAATGATGTTAAATGAACGATGTTAAGTATCTGCTTATGTATATATATATGTATATACATCTATACAAGCTGAAATAGTTCTGCACGAAACAGAATTTCCACCCCGAGTTTTATGTAGAGTGCGACAAATGCGTCACAAATGCATTTATGAAACAAACTACTAGAGCAGCGCAATGCTTACACTTGGGGATAGTACTTATAGTGATTAAAATAAGAACGCATTGTACGTGCAGCTTTAGGTCAACAAAAAATCAATTCAAGTAATTTCCCGTAGCAAAATACAATTCCTAATATCTGCCAGAAATTGGAATCGAATACCAAAGCTACGCTGTTGCGATTATGTCGAACAATCTTAGAGAATATAGGTTAGAGCGTGAAGAGGTGTGGAACTGTGTCAGAAATGTTAGTGCCAATTGCTCTTTCGAGCTGCAACTTCCACGTCGACTGTTGTTACTGAATGTTTATCTTTTCCGCTTGGTTAAAAGAGAACCATCGAAGGCATCAAAAAAACAATAATAATAATAAAACCATTAAGAACGGAAAGTTATTGAGTTTGGTGGTGCCAAGCAATCTGTAACGCCAGACGCAGCATGGTGCTCAGAGACAAAAAAGATGACATAGCGATAATCAAGAACCCTTAAGTTAAAGGGCCACGGGTTTCGGCGAGTGCAATAGGCGTTCGTAATAGCGACACATATTGCTTGGAAACGATAATAATAG
The DNA here is from genome assembly GCA_000688735.1 of Glossina austeni. NCBI lineage: Eukaryota > Metazoa > Arthropoda > Insecta > Diptera > Glossinidae > Glossina > Glossina austeni. The sequence goes on from KK502506.1 coordinate 280,998, forward strand.
CGATTTTTATACTATTTCTTGAAAATTTATAGATAAATTCGTCGCAGCGAAATCAAAGCTTTTTCTCTCTCAGTTCTTTTCAACATTTTCTATGCTTGCATGTGCTAGGCTTCTCTATTCTCATCATCCAGACGCCAAAATTACGATAATTTTGTCACTCGATTTGTAACACCAGAGAAATGAACCAAGAATCCGAGATTACATTAGCGTGCATCCCGCTCATCCGCTAATACCTCGTAAGATTCCAACACCATTCAATTATATTCCAATGGTTGTCAACTCTTCGGTCCATTTGGCCGTCTGACTGTTTGCTTATTAACATAAGACTCATTAAAGTCTGTCAAGTCTTCTGCACGCAAGTCTGCTTGTCTTTTCCTTCTCTCTTCTCCGAACTGCATATACGGCCAACAAACACACAGTTACTCTGATTATCGCTTTAAATTTTTAACCGCCCATTCATTTAATCTCTCCTTTACTTATCGGCGATCATAATTGGAAACCTATAGCAAATATCGAAATTTAAAACGTATTTCCAATTATCAAAAAGTTTTCTAAAATTTCAGGATAGAATTTATGCCCCCAAGACTCTCTTGACATATTCTTCGTAAACAAAGTACTGAAAACGATAGAAATTTTAAGATTAGTTTCAAGGCTTACTAGTTTCCTCTCTTTATTAACAACTTGAGTTTGTTCATTATTTTTACATTTAGTGGTTGAACTGAAAAGAACTATAATTTTCATTTTTATCGTTTGACTTCTTTTCATGTGCTTGCTTAAAACTTTCTTTGTACGCATTTACGTAAAAGCAGCCGCCCTATTACCCTAAAGTGCAAATTAATATAACATTTATTAGCTGACATTAAAGTCAAGTTATTGCCTTGCATAACCGTTTCTTTCATGCAGAAGGCTTAGTTTTCCTTTATGTTATAGAAAAGTTATAATTTTTGCACTTTCCTTGTTATCCGCGTTATTCTCGACTTTATTGATTGAGAAAATTTTAAATAAAAAAACATCATATATGAAAAATACATAATAATTTTACCAAACAAGGTCGAGGCAAAGCGTTACAATAATCTATAGATGCAGATATGAAAAAATGGAGGATATTAGAAAATTTTATAATGTGTGCACAAGGTTTATATTCAGAAAGAAACACGCACACGCGTGTGTCCTCTTATAAACTCCATAGCATATGTACGTCTAGAATATATACGTATCGTTAACAATATTATCAGAAAAGCATTCTTTCATTCATTCATCTACGTGTTATACAAGGATCCACATATGTATTGAAGAGTGTGTTAGTCGCTCTCTTATGAAAACTTTTATCACAAAAATATTAAATACTTTGTGCAACAAATTTGTATTCATGTACTCATACACATATAAAACGTAATGGGGCTTGCATTGCAGTCGGGCGGATGACACTACTGGATAACTCGCTTTATATAGATTTCATGTTCTTTACAACGTGCACACAAGCACACAGACATACCAATGCACACACTAATGCATTTTGTAAAGACTTTGATGCTCTTTCAATACAACTTATAACTTACGAAACATTACAAAAATGTTTCAATATTTGACTGAAGAAAATGCATACGCTTGTGGGTATCTGTATGCGTGAGTATGAGTGTAAAAGTATTGTGCAGCAAAAGTTGCTGCTGGCAACAGTTTGCAATACATTTTACATGATATCTGCACATAACGGAAAGAAACAATGCTTCTTACTTTTCGCATCTATCATCGAATTTTGGTTTTTCCCGAAACTTTCTTACATTTTTCAATTGTCATTTTATATATCACGGAACATATATATATCTACATACGTGTAGCAAGAAAATCTATTATCAAGCTTGTGACACATCGTAAGTAAAAAAACTTCTCATACTTTATAATGGCAAGCACATGCTGCATTATAGCGTTATCATCCATCGTAAATATATTTTTAAGTAGATGAGCAAGCAGCTCGTCAACAAATGCATGAATACGCATAAGAATTTTTCTACGAACGAATCGTTGTTTACTTGAAGACGTAAAATTTAAGTGAAACCATAGATTGTTGCATTTCGATTCTCAACTGACGCATTAAGAACGATATTCAAAGCTTCTGTGTTACACAGATATTAGAAATTCTTACGTATTCCTCGTTGATACACTGATATAACCGCGATGCGTATTTACGCTTATGTGAAATGCAAAATATTTTTCAATTACTTACGACGTATTTGAACTTTTGAATCGCTAAATGACTTATTAAAGTGAATATTTAGTTTCTTTTAACGTCTTCTACTTTTCTTTAATTACATATTTATTATGTCGCTCATCTCGCAAATAATTAATTTTTTAACAAAACTCACATTTTCAATCACAATCAAGTAGAAGCTTGGCTTGAGTAACATAAAATAAACCACTTGCAAAGAATGTCTAGAATCGAACACGATTTATCAATACTTTCTGTTCCAAATTCGGTTTGAAACAAATTAGACGCCCGAACAATGAAAAACGCCCTGAAAAACATTGTTATAGATGCTTGCATCAATTTTGATAACCTTTTCAGTTGAAAGAATCATTTTTGGGGAAAAATTGGTTTACTATATATTAATCAAAATATTCTCCATCATTCTTTTCCCGTCTTTCTGACAAAATAGCGACACGGCGTCGAAAGAACAGTAAAAGTTTGGCATTTTCGTACTTCTTCAGCATTTTGAAATCGCGTGCCGGCCAAAACATGCTGCATCGATCTGAACAAGTGTAACAATTCCTTTTTGCAACAATACATCGTCCAATTTTTTCAATTGTCGTTGGTAGATATCTGCAGTGACAGTTTCATTCGGTTTTATTAGCTTAGAATACACTACATCTTGCTGCTCCTAACACATGCACAATAACACTTTATGGCCATGAATATTCCGCATCGGGGCCGATGTGGATAGGTCTCCTGAACTAACCCTAATACAGTTTTGCGCTTGGGGGGCGTTCAATTTAACCGATGTGTACATTGGTACTTCGTGTTACTTCATCATTTTCGCCAAGAGACCAACCAACTGTCATAATTACGTGGAAATTCCTCGGCAACTTTACAATGCGATCACTACAAATTTCCCTTCCACGAAAAAAAAATGCATTGTCGGGATTTTAGTTTCCTCTAGTGAGTTTTCTACGAACGATGGTCTTCAGAGACGTCGGTTTTGTGCTAGGCAATGCAAAAACTGCGTGAAATTCCTAACGTAAACCATCTTTTTAATGAAACCTTCAAAACAATTTTCATTTAAAGAGACATTCAGAAATTGCGGACGAAATTATTCAAACAACTCGGATTTATTTCTTTTGCTGCTAATACTAATTACCTTTATCCTGTAACATAATAAAATTTTATCATCGGGGTACAAAATCATATATAACTGATCTCCAGCATATCACAATAAAGCTAATCTTTGGCCCGAAGTTTAGACACAGATACCACGATTGGCTTCAACATACTTTCCGGAACGAAAATCTCAAGAATTTGAAAGCGTCTAGGATCGCTAGCATGCATAATATTCCTCTTAATTCATTGAAGAAGAAGTCCATTTATTTCAAAATTTGTTATGATATCCGAAACATGATTAGAAATACATTGTATACATTGTATACATATATACATATATACAATGAATCCGATAAGGCATTTTCCAACTAATCATTATTAACATATAAAATTAAGTCAAAAAATAATAGGTTTCAATACTAAAACGCTGTAGCATTTGCCTCATTTTGATCGCATTGAAAACGAAAGCTAAATCTTTTACGTTCATCTATGTGGTAAGGAAGAAGATTTTCAACTTTCCGTTTTGTGCTTTGTAAGTGTTGGTCAACATATTTATCCCCATTCTCAAGTAAGGTAAAGACATTAAACCCACTTCCAGTTAACATCCAGTCAGTCTCTTACGCCCGTTGGGCAAACTGTTTGAAAAAATTGAGCACAATAGCCTTCAAGAATATATACAATAATAAAAATGTAATTCATATGTTTCACTCAGTATGGCTGTAGATAACAGCATGAAACCTGTCATCGAGTTAAATGTATTATATATACATATGTGTATATATATATAAGCATTAGCTTTAATTCATAGATAAGCTGCAATATATGTTAAGTACCAATAACCAATTGCTTGTAATAACCTATAAGACACGTATAATATATAGTTGGTTTTAAGAAGATCTAGAGAATGCAGAGTTACGAAGTTGTTAAAAGTCATTCTACTGGATTTTCTTATTGATAACGAGAAAGCCCTTGACTCTGTCTGGCATAATTGCCTTTTTTACGAACCACTTCTGATTAATTTCACTTCATCTCGTATCAATTAAAAATTTCTCAAAAATTGAACTTTCCCAGGCGAAGTTAACAAGTATTGATCATATCTGCGGGGACAATAGGTTCGTCTTTATCTCCATTACCTTACTTTTGGTTCACTTTCAGATAGAAAGCTACCAAAAATAATAAAATGTTTGCTTATGCTGAATAGTTCTTTGAGTTGTATAGATAAGTCATCAAAGGCTATTGTCAAGACTCTTAGGAAAACACTTTCTCCAGATTGTAATTACTTTTGTTAAGGGAAAATTGGAGTAAGAAAAGTATATGCCGAACTGTTATCCCCACTCTTCCCATAACAGACTAATCCATTTGTATGCTTTTCATGTCTTAGACCTTGTCGAGCGGTTCAAAGTAACTATCGGTTTCCCATTCAAGTTATTTAGTGAACGCAAGACGCTTACCAGGAAGTCGCCCTTCGAGACACTTGTTATTATCCACTTTCAGGCAATACGTTGCCTACGGAAGCAAAAAGTCATATTCCAATTCTTACAATTACGCTTTATTTGCTTGCTTTTTACAAACGTAACGATACGCTGTCTTCAAATGCGGCCGTTTCTTTTCTTTTTGGTTGATTTTATCATTCAGATCATGCTTTAAATATTTCCAAAGAAAAAAAAAAAATTGGTCGTGACTATTTCCGTCTTGTAAGTTTTCCTACACATTAAGACTTATCCTTTGCGCACTTTACGTGTCTCTAATCATAAATTCGTACTTTATCCGTAACGACTAGAAGGTCACAGGAACCGATCTTAAATATCCGAAAATTCATCACAACAACTTTTCACAACCGAAAGCATAAATTTAGTGGCCACTCTTTCAGTGTTATAAAAAAGTGAAAGAAGAGTTACGCCTGAAAGATATGATGTTCTCAATAGGCTGTGTTGCCCATAGAGTAGAAAAATTTTTAGTATTTCAAGTAATCCGCGACCCTTCTTGAACTGTCAATGCCATTCTCTTTGACATTTTTTATGCAAAACTTCTTAAGTTTTTTTTTTGTATGTAGGAAAATATTTATGGAGCAACAACCTAAAAACTTGCTCATAACTACCTATAACTTCTATATTATGATTATTATTATTTTTGGTAAATATTGGTTTGTATATACAAATTTTATTTATGTTATATACAAACGTAGAGGTCATATATACACTCTACCGAAGGTTAAGAGTGTATTCATTTTATCAATACTTTTGCAACAACCACAAAGAACTTTTGGGAACACTATAATACACATCTTTGGTTCAGACCAAATTCCATATCGAATCGGGCATGTCTGGCCGTCCCTCTTTCTATAATAAACGTATTCGTGGTCGCAAGAAATACTAGATCGGCTTCAAATTTTACAAAAGCATTGGTAATTTTTTAATACAGACCGGCGTTGAAAATACTCCAAATCGGTTAAAGGACACGCCCACAATGCAGCATAAATTGAAAACACCTTTGACTGCAAAATGCAAATATATCTAATTCTATGCTCTTTTCCCATAAACTACGAAAGATATAACGATAAGAAATTGTAGATATATTCTACAGATCCTCACACACAGTACTTGTACAAACTTTGAAAAACTGGCTACAACCGTTCAGCATTATATAACATTACAATTTAATTTTTCTTTTCTTCTTTGAGTCCACATTAAAGTAAAATATGGTGGGTATAAAAGATGCAGCCCCAGTCGATTATAATTTTTTTTTTACTGTTTGTTTACTTTTTTTTAACTTGTTTTTTTTTTTTTTACAAGTGTTTAAAGTGTATCCTCAGACATCAAAAAGCTGTGAAAATACATTTACAAAGTCTTGTATAATTGTTTGCAATAGCTTTTGAAAGCGTAGTTCAAGTGATCACCTACTTCACCATAATTTGAAGAAGTCTAAAATAACAAACGCAAAGAGCGGCTTTTTTGCTTTTTATATGATTGAAAAGATTGCTTGCAGGGAAGGTCGGTGGAGGCAAAACTGATATCAACTTGTACAAGCAAGCTGACCAATGCCCGTCTTCAAATAATCTACGGATGCAAACGCCCAGATAATAATTGGGGTTCAAGGATAGCAAAAATCAATCAATTTTACAATTGAATAAATTTATGCTATGAGTTTTTCAAAGCGACAACTCGGCATTGCAGTCATTTGCGTTTAAGAAGGCCAGATGAAAGCGTTACAATCGTAAAAATTCGTTAACTGAGCGTTTTTTCTATTGAACTAATCTTCGTATGTGCGTGAAATACCCTTTCCAATCATATTATACACATTTCTTGTGTGGTTTTAAGTTAATTTAAACATTTCTTCTCATGAGCCGCTTTCTTACAACATGATTTGATAATCCCTGAAACTAACACATAAATGTCATCTTAAGTCAAATATTCACCTTATTTTTAGAAAGTGCCATCTCTCAAACGACATCTCTCAAAATTTCAAGTCATCTCGATCATTTATTTACGTGTTACAGTAGTCTTAATGGCACCAATACTTTTTATACTCTACATCACTCACAGTACAAGGTTACATTGAGTTTGTGCGAATGTATGTAGCAGGGTTTGAGACTATTTATTTTTATTTATATTTGCTTTTATTATACCGCTCGATTGGGAATCATTTTCTAAATCGATCTAAGCCTGTCTGCCCGTCTGTCCGTATTAAGTTTGTGAATGTAAATTTTTCTTGCATGAATGTAAATTTGGTACACTGATGTGTTTTGACCCAAGGACGAAAGCTATTGAAAATGATTTGGATCGATCCACTTTTTCGACTACCCCTCTAATAATACCTTATTCTAAAAAGTCGTTATGTGAGAAAAAATTTCAAATTTCAAAATTTCTCGGCAAAAGTGGCATTTCAGCATTCGAAATTGATGTGAAAACATTAGACCGCCTGAGCCATTTTTTTCGATCTCCTTTCATATAACGAAAACGGAAGATCTTATGACAAAAAGGTCAAATTCTCATGTTGAAAATCAGATCATAATAGTAATTTAACATAAAAAAGTAGGAACATTATAGTCGGTCAACGCCGACTATTACTCATCCTATAGCACATCGCCTAATACAGTTATTCGTTCGTTTTGCTAACAATATTCTAAAAAGTACTCAAAAAGTATTATTTTCACGCAGAGGTACAATTGTCACGAAAGCCCGCATATTGTACGGTTACATTTGCTCTCCATATAACAGTTTGCGTGTTGTGATAGCGCCTATATATGTTAGGGCCCAAAAACAATAGGTCTATGTGATCCAAATTCACTACCGTTAATTTTTTTGCTAAACCGCTATTTTGAATTAATTTTTATCAGAAAATATGGAAAATTAAGCCTTTTTCCGAAGGTCTTACTACTCCCGAGATTTATTACAAGGAGTGGGGCCAAGAAATAGACCGATGTGGTTCAAATTATTTTAATTTTTTTATTTAATTACTACCAAAAAAAATTTTTCGTCACAAAAAAATTCAGGCTTCATGAGAATTCTTATAAAGACTAGTATCCAAAATATAGAGCTCCTTGTTGCAAATTCGCTAAGTTAGATTTCTTTGTCAATTTGATATTAGGAGCTAATCTTCACTGTGAGATATTGGAATTTCGACGTTTTTACCATATAAAGCTTCAATTTCCGTAGGAACGGTTATATGAATGGTGGTTCAAAAAATTATCCCAGCACGTCTAACATTTTCACACTAAATTGAATTGCCGAAATAATGTTACCTAACCACTTTGCCGAGAAATTTTAAAATTTGTAATTTCTCTCCACATAACGACCTTCAGGAATAGGCCGTTATACGGGGAGCGATCGAAAAAAGGGTCGATCCATTTTCAACAGCGTTGGTCCTTAGATCAAAAATAGGAATTGTGTTACACAACGTGGTGTAGGGTATTTAATAGTCGGCCTAGGCCTACTATAATATTCTTAATTGTTTTGATTTTGTTAAGAGTGCAGAAAAATGGCCAGCAAGAAGTAAATTAACTGCTACTTTATAAGATTCTTTAAATGCCACACACCATTCCCACGCCTGATGTGATACACGAGCGTTAAAAGCACACATATAAAATATTTCGACATAGGAAAATTTGCCCAAACTATAAAGCTTACAACAAACTCGCCGTTTAACTAATTTTCCCATTGTACTAAACTCTCGAAAGTATGATTGATAAAATTGCCAACTGTACATAGTTCGATTTCAAGCAAACACTTAACATAGAGCCGTTTTAAAAGGTACTCATTCCACTTAATATAAATAATGAGCAAATAGACTCGAACAAACAACTAACATTTTTGAGGTACAGCGAAAGGCTGGAAATTCTGGGTTTTCAATGAAAACGATGTCATCGTTGCTCCTGCGGCTATTAACTTTCCATTTATTTTATTTTTATGACAATACTTCAATAAATATTTATGTAAACTTTGGTTTCTTATTATTGTCAATAAATACCGCCACCAAAAAGAAAAAAATAATAATAATAATAATAAATTGGCATAAGAGAACATCCCCATCAAAACGAATGTGTTTTTTTATCCACCAACGAAGGATGGGCGTATATCGATTTTGTCAAAACACTTGCAACACTCAGCGGGAAGCTTGAAAAAGCCCATAAAGCATATATAAATACATATTGTTACGAAAAACCCAAGTCCACTGTTAACTAATTGATTTTCGTAAGTAATAAATTCCTTAGCGCATATTCGCGGCGCCTCATGCAGCTGCCGGCCGAAGGAAACAATTAGCAGGAAAACAGACAGAGAAAAACCGAGGTGCACATGCGCGGCGCGTCATACAGCTGCCGGCCGAGGAAAACGATTAGCAGAAAAGCAGGTTAACGGATTAAAAATGAAGCCATGAAGTTAGGTGATCGTAACATGCTTGTGAAAATGTATATAAGTAGACTATTTGCGGAAGACAGTTAGTTTAGTCGTAAGAGAACATTCAAGTGAAAAGGAATACTAAAGTTGAGAAGTCGACAGTACTGCCAAAGTAATATGTAAATAATCCTAGCCTTAAAGAATAGATTGTAAATAAAGAAACTTAGAGTTAAATAAATTCCGAAGTTCATTTCTCTTGAAAATAATATCCACGTTCTAGTGATACGGACCGGATCTTAGAGTAGCGGACTTTAGCAACAATATATTTCATTTGCATCAAATTCTTAATCGATTTAAGCATGTCCGTCTGTCTTCTTGCAGTGAAAGTAAAGCCGTCCGTTTCAAATTTAGCAAAAACTTAATTAGCGGCAGGTCTTGCACGCTGGTTGTTAGTAAAAATGATTGCAATCGATCAAAGGATACGCCTACCTTGTAACGTAAATTGAGAACATTTGTGCTTCCTGAGTTTTTGTTTATTACTTAAAAACTACAAGAATTTTAAGAATTTTCAAGTGCGTTCTACGAAAATAGTCTACGAAAATAGTCTACGAAAATAATCAATCACGCCCATCCAGAATATTATAGAGTGTGCAAATGTAGCTTTTCCGAAAAGAATGGTGTGTTGATGTGTCTCTGAAAGATATTCGGCCACTGCCGAATCTAAATTATTCTATCCAGTTCTTATTGTATTCGAAATGGTGAGATAGATATAAACGCTATTTGTTTCTAAATTCACCTAAACATGATACGTATGCATGTGCATTACAGGATAATTTCTTTAACCACACAGTCGTTCAACCACATACAGCGGTTGACCATGTGAGCACATAATGTAACCGAAATTGTTGGGTTACGAGGATATTTGTGTTTTATGTGCTGCAGACGAAAATAACTAATGCTAAGTTGGATATTTAAAAAAAGCTCGCCAAGATTGGCAAAATAGTAAAGTTAACAAATTTTTACTTCCCTACGCGTCGCCTTCTTCCTTTACTTCCATGGTCGTGTTTGTTTTAATCCTAATCTTCTCTGGGCACCGCATTTAGTTCAAGTTTAACTTTTGTTAAAGTTGATTATTACTGTTATTAAATACAGTAGCAACAACAACAACAACAGCAACAACAATCATAAAATTAACTATGGTAAAGCAACATCTGTAAGCATAGCTAGGCGCTGAAAACTCAATTGACAAACACTTTAATTAATTTAAAAACAAAAAAAGAAAGAAATTTTGTGTACGTAGCTGTGCAAATGTGAACACTTTAATGTTCTCGTGTGCAGACATCAAGACTTCACTTATAAATTGAATTTAATTGAATTATTTGTTAATACTACTCGTTGTAATTGAGTCAGAAAGCATTGAACAAAAGGCCACAATTGAATGAGAGAATGATTTCTAATTTGATACAATACTTTGTTTTTTGTTTCTTTTAAATGTTTATTTATCGTCAAGTTTTGCAATTTTGGTTAACATAATACAAAGAGATAGAATAACTTTTCAATTCAAACGAGAACATATTTATCACATCTTAAATGTACCTGGAGAGCATAATATGAGAGCAATATTTAGCTTTATTAGCTATGCCAAGTTACTATTATGCACTACATCTCTTTGCTATATGAAGATTCAGTTTTCGTAGGAACGGTTATATGAGAGGGAGACCCCAGACCAACCAAAATTTTCTTACCAGTTTAGAATGTACAAACAATTTTAAATTGGTTTCGAAATTTGCAATTTTTTCCATATAATGACTTTTGAAAATATGAATGGTCGAAAAAGTGGGCAGATCCGAATCATTTCCAGTAGTGTTCAATCAAGCGTTGGATCAAAGCATGCCAGAGTATCACATTTCATAAAAACATCTCAAAAATTGCTTCCAATAGGTTGAACTTAAGAAAACAAGACGAGCAGATGGACAAACAAACGGTATAATAAAAGGCAGGTCTAGGTCTGTCTTAAACCGTTCTGCGCATAACACAGCTCATAAACTTAATATATAAATGTATAAAGAGAAAAAGCCAATAGTCTTGTGGTTGCTAATGCTCATCCAATTCATTCAATTCTAGAATTTCCTTCCGTGGCCTAAATAACAACGATAATAAATTCATAACAAAGAAGAATTTGGCAAATTAATAACACATCTGCTAAACCCATCAAACACGATAATATTCCTTATTAAGCGTGCGGCCTTCTGGCAAGAACTCGCGACGCACCGCGCTATTGTAAAGGAGAATAACGGTAAGGAAAACTTTCACATTAGACCAAACTTGGCGTACTTTTTCCTGTCTCGTCTATTCTGGCTGCTTCCATAGGGAAGATTGGGCTTTGATCTCGACGCCATAAACATGCGCCCATGTTTCTTCACCAGTTATAGAACTTTCGAGCAAATTTCGATCGTCGTTGACGTCATTCAACAGCTTCTGAACGATGCTGATGCCACAGTTCTGGGAACAAACTTCGTTGCCACATGTGTCATGTCAAAGTATTTGGAAAAATTGCATGACATGAGTTAACCGATATGCCTATATAATCGACAACTTTTCTAATGGTGATTCGAAGGTTCTCCATAATAGTTGTTTTGCACTGGGGCGTCCATGGTGGACATGGTGGTCATTAATGCCTTCTCGGTCTTCTATGAAGAGCTTGTACCACTTATACACATTTTTTTGCTCAAAATAGACTCAACATTTCAAATGAGTCGGAGCAATTGAGTTATTTTTTGTACAAAAGTTAATACAGATCGACTAACATTGATCCATTCGCGAAGCACATTAAAACACATCTAACATTTACATCTGCCGAAGACAAACTGAAAATGCAAAATGGTTGATAACGCGAACATCTGTTTGGGACCTATGTACCAGCATAACAAAAAAAAAAAAGAATTCGACGAAATTACGGACGTAGTCTGCGAAATTTGAACACACACAATAGAACACAATTCATATGTCTACATTGCTCTTCTGGAACACAATTCGCCATATGCATTCTCTGATCGATGAAGATTGTGAGATTAAGAAATGGCCATGAACTGCTCACACGCACATCCGCAATCTAGAAGAAGCTAAAACAATCTCTAAAAACCCCGACAATTTTTCCAACTTTTGGTTTATAATTATCGATTTTGTGAACAAGTTTCTGAAAAACTGCTACCCAATTGTTCACCAGAACCACCTGCACGTTCGGTGCAAAGATGGTTTTGATCGATTGCGAATAAGTCCACAATTAATGACAACATTTTAATCCCATTTATTTCCCACTTGAACTAAGATACACGCTGCAATTTTTGAACTGTTTTGTGGAAAATTCGTGCATGGGCGCATTTTGGGCCAACGAACACTATTGAAACTGACTCGGGTTGGACCTCTTTCTATACAGCGCCTTATTTTGAAAAATTATTATATGAACAACGACAAGGTGGTGTAGAATATTTATTGGCATTTTTTTTTAAATGATTTTATGCGATGCTCGCATATTGAACAGTTTCGTGACAAAAGTCTCTTCCTTCAAAAAATTAAACACTACTCGGAGATAAAGGTTACGACCATGGAGGCACAACGATTGTACAAGTTTTTTTTCCTTTAATTTGAATAAACATGGCGAATAGGGGCGGTTGAGACAGCTTTCCTCTCGCTTCACACTTTATTAAAAATACGACATAACTCCTAAAAGTAATGTGTGGTATATGCGCATGAGACGGGTTACCTAACAATTGCGAGCCCTTGGAGTTGAACATGTTATTTATTTTTAGCGTCTTCACGCTTAACACGATGTGTTGTGTTTTACATTAAGTGAAATGAAATTTTTCATTCAATATGTGGTTCGTGCATGCCAAGGATACAATAAAAATCATGCTTGTATGTGTGTATACGTTACATATTTTTGATTTTTTTATTTTTTCGTATTTTGTTGACGTTCTTCAAGCAACAAATAGAGTCATAAACAACAACTCAGATGGTAATGGCAAATTATATTTAACAAGTCAGCAAGCTGTGTGTGCGCTTTAAGAAATATTCAAACACATTTTTCAATGAAATGAAATTCAATTTATTATATGCTTCAAATCGACATATGGTAAACAAATTTCATAAAATTAACTCCAAAACAAATTATTGTGATTATTAATTTAGCCAGCGAAATTAATTCTAAGACTAAAATCTTAAAGCCCTAGCACCTAAGGTTATTGGTGTAAAATCCTTCTGCTCTTTTACTAAGTCATTGATCTAAAATACTTCTTTCAACGGATATGGTTTTAGTTTCCATAAAAAATTTTATATCTTCAAAAAGTAAAGACGATCTATTCTGTACATGCAACAAGTCTACGGCCGCTACCTGAGGATGGGCTGCAGAAGATTGGTCATTGCGCTTGCAAGGCAACAGCAGTCAATTTAGAAATTTTACTCCGTCGGTCGATTCATTCTGAGCACACTCAAAGCCCTAAAAGTACAAAAATATTGATTTTTTCGTGATTGCCAAGCATTTGACTTGAAAACGCGTAACTTTCAACAAAAAAACTGTCAATTATTTATTAGCAAATGATTTTAATGAAATGAATTTACTCGAATGAACGAAACTCGCTTACGTAAGGCTTTACCGAATGTTATTTTAAAAATATTCTAAACAACTTCAATGAAAAGAATGCAAAGAATGAAAACTGGGGGCGTTGTTTCACTGGGTCATCTAAGTTTTTGCCAGAAGCGCCGATTCCTCTCGAGTCGCTTTTATATCTATTCCGTCTCATGCCAGACGGAAGCAATATGCTTCTCCGAGCCAAAGAATGGAATGGGTTTGGTAAAAATTTTTAATCTAGAGGGCAAGGAGTTTAGGTGAAAACAATAAGCCCTTCAGACAACGATACGGTCGGTGCCCATGTCCAAATTACAGTAAGAAGTTTGTTTTGGAAGCGTCTTTTGATATGAACACAAACACTTTCTAAACACATCTGTTAGCGCATGAGAGAAGCTATATGGCAATAGGTAAGATATTAGGGTGTAACTTACCACACAGCGGGAGCTCTTTTCTGACGAAGAAGGAAGACCTTGATATTTCACATTTTGAACTGAATTTAAATTGTTCTTTAAGATTTTGTTTTACAAAAACAATAAAAGGCAAATTGCGGATGCAAATAAAAGTTGCGGGTTTTTGATCCGATTTTACCGGAAGATGCAAAGACAAAATACAGAGAAATTTTTTCCCTTGATATTGCTTGAGACAACGGAATACACGGATGTTCTAGTGTTTTGTTCGAAATTGAGGTTAGGAGATTCTTAGGGACTTTTTGTCCATCTGTTATTAATAACAGTGGTAATGATGTTTATTAGCATCCATTTGTATACTTGCTCTGTGATTCTCATTATTTGTATGGGCACGAATTCCATTAATAGTTCCCTGAAGTGATGTCGCATTCTCTCAAATGTTTGCAAAACAAAAATGTATACAATTCTGTTTACGGAGAACAACATCAACAATTCCAATCTTAAATTACATGGGCAACACAAACTAAAAATTCTTTCCAATGCCGGCTCATATTAAACTTCGATGTGGCAAGCTTAGTATGTATGCATCAGTTATTACATTCCTCTGTATGCAGAAGAGTAGCATATGACTTAAATTAAAATTTATTAGTTAGAAAATAGTCGAAGCAAAAAAAATTTCTTAAAGGAAACCTTCCAATTAGAATTCACATGGTTTACACATACTGGTGATTAGTATAACATTTAAATTCGACCTTTAGTATACACCAAAAATGACTTCAAATTATTCACAACTTATCAGACTCCCTTCAATGTGCACTCTCGAGTTGCGAGCGACTTTTTAAACGACCTCTTTGGGGACGATTTTCATTCATTATCTGAATTTATTTTCTGACGGTAAAAGGCGTTATGCACCTGCAATGAACATTGAAAGACCGAAGCGTTGGGATGCCTTCCCTGTGTCAACGTATAACAAAATCCTCATTTGTGTTTTTATTTATAATTTTCTTTTTCTTTTTTTTTTGATTTGTTTAGATGAATGGACTAGGCCTGTAGACGAGGGGGCCAATATATTCAACAACGGGATGGATCGCAATGATGCTAAACTAATCATACTCTTGTTTCGAACTGCTTTTGAAAAAGTTAGGGGCTTCGCGCTTGTAGTCTTTTCGGAGCGCTTAGGAAAGTCCCCGAAATTTCAAGTAAACAATTTCGAACAGGTCATGAGCGCTTTTAGCTATTATTCTTACGACAGCCATCGCCTATTAATAGTAGAATAAAGACAATTGATAAGCTCCCGGTTAAGAAAAAGATTTCCCAATTGTTGAGCTTATGCAGAACAAAAGCGCCCTTCAAGACATACTTCATTGTAAGCAATATTAAGCATATAACATCAACTTATCACGGAATGTAAACATGTAACGCCACAACGAAGCACGGGAAAGCAAATATTTATACTAAGCAGGCAGGCAAATCGTTTCTTCCTTCTTTGCACACTGATGTAAATTCTCCATCCCATATTGGTGTTGAAAGTTCGCTTGTCCGTTGCAGAATTTCCGACTTTAAACCGTCTTAAACTTTGTCTTTAACAACATGGTCTGCTACGTTCCTTCCTTTTTAGTAAATCCGGCAAAACACGAACACACCATTTAATTTTTATGTTTGCATAATAATAAGCATTTCTACAATTAAATGTTAAAACATTTATATATTTGAAGTCATCATCTCCGAGCGATACAATCAAAAATTAATTCCATAGAAATGTAAAAATACATTGTATCCGCACACTCCAAAAATTCATGGAATCAATATTAAGAACATGGATGTTTTGCTTAACTACCGAAAGTTAAAAAGACTTTTTTCTTACGTTACAATCTCATTGATGTTTATTACATGCAAACATATTTTATTTCTTCTTTTTATCTGTTGTTTATTATCTGTTCGTCAAATTTAATAAAATTGCGTGGCACGCTTATGGCAGTTAAAAACAAGTAGGGTGGAAATCTTAATACTCAATACCTCTAACTTCTAAAACATCTTTTGACAATGGTTGACTTTACAACGCATAATATATCGGTCAATAATTCTCGGGACTAAGGAAGACAATACGACAGAAATTTGTATTTTCTTTTTTTCTTGCACATGGTGATGGACTTTGTTCATCAGCTTAGTTTCCTTTAGTTAGTAATGCAATTAGTGCAACGCATCTCTAACAATTCGTCGCCTTTTTTTATACCGATGACCGAAGGATAAGGGTATAGTCATTTTGTTTGCAACGCCCAGAAAAAAGCTTCAGAGACCCCAAAAAGTCTATATATATTCTTGATCAGTATTAAAATCTGAATTGATTTAAGTATGTAGACCTGTGAGTCTGGCTGTTTGTCCGCCTGCCCATGGTCTCCTAACATTCTCCTAGCCGTAAAAATAGAGCTATTGACTTCAAATTTGGCAGAAACATTGAAAGCTCTTCCCCGCTGGTTGGTGTTAAAAAAGGTGCAAATCAGTCGAGAGGCACGCCCACAGCACCACGTAAACTGAGAACGCCTCTGTTTTTCAAAGGGAATGAAAAAATGATTTTTTGCTCATTACTCATAAACTATAACAAATAAATGTACAAAAATTTGAACGCATACTCTATGGGCGATGGTGAAGCATTTCTGCACACAAATGGAGAAAATTGACCACGCCTTCCCAATATTATAGATTTACAAAATTTAGTTCTTTCTTCAATACATTTATAACGTTCAGAAACAAACTTCGAAACTCCTACAAAATGTTTCAAATCTTGAATGAACCTAAACACGTCCGCCTGTTTATCTGTCCCTCTGTCTGTTTGCGCAATTTTGTAGCATTTGTGGCAAACATTCTTCCGTTAGCGAAAAATTTGCACAAGATTTTGGATTTGGCCTAAACTTTTCAAAGGGCGCGCCAACAACGCCCACATGGCTCTACTACGAAAACTTTTATGTTGAAAATAGAAGAAATCAACTGCGCCCATTATATATTATAGAGTATGAGAATTTTGTTCTTTTACTTCTTTTGTCTTTTTTCGGGGCAAACTGTGATGGGTATGAAACATTTGATCCCGACCGAATTTAATTTTCTTACTTGTCATAGAACAATTTGCCAAGACCTCAAAAGACGCTTCAATTTCCGGAATGACTTTGCCATTTGATT
Organism: Glossina austeni; assembly: GCA_000688735.1. NCBI lineage: Eukaryota > Metazoa > Arthropoda > Insecta > Diptera > Glossinidae > Glossina > Glossina austeni. Next base: position 298,353 of record KK502506.1, read on the forward strand.
CATAACATTTCCTCTGGAGTATCCTGTGGAGAGTCGAAAGCAAGTAATAGTCGCTGTGCTCAACTGTAAGCAAACGCGAGCCCAATTTAGAAAATCACTGACATCCTCCCCTTGCGCTGGATTTTTCGATTGTTGATAAAAATTTCCAGAACTTCTTTGACATTTTCTGGTATTTACAATCACCTCGTTTTGGCATCCACTACGTTCAGTACTGATGTTCAGTATCAGAAGAAGTATCAAGCTTTGAAAGAGCAAAATTAAAAACATGTTAGTGTGTGTTTGTGTGTGGTAAAGTTTAAAATCCTGTCCCTCTAAAATTGTTGTGATACGTCGAATTGTCAACAGTAAAAGGATGAACGCGAATCCCGAAGATTTTTCATTTGCTACGAAGGGTCAACGCAACCTTCCCTCAGTGAAGTTTTTGCAATAAAGGTTGGGACATATTCTCCCTAAAGACAACATTAAGTTCCTTGCATTAGCATCGCAGGCGTCATTACCGCATTTGTTATAAAGAGTCGGTGCAACCATCTTTCAGTGAAGTTTTTGCAATTAAGGTTGGAACACATTCTCCCTATAGACAACATTAAGTTCCTTGCATTAGCATCGCAGGCGTCATTACCACTTATCTGTAGAAGAAATTCCTCTGCTCAAGCAGTGTTTAGAGTAAATTTTCTTTCTTTCTAAGGCAGTGAAAGGCTAAGCAGCTTTTCGTAGCGAATACTTCTTGGACACTTTATTACGATTCGCTGATTAATGACTACACTCGTGAAAGTGCTTAAACACCAGTTTTGTGTGACTTTCGCGCGATATTAACAACTTTTTCTATGATTAGCAATCCACTGCCAGCAGCAACTTAGAGCTTTGAAATTTTATTTATGACGGCGACGGTGATCAGGAAGGGTTATAGGCAGAGAATAATCTTTGTGAACGTTCGCATTGCAAATGGAAACATTAGACACGGCGGGAAAAACCAGTGCTGGTAGATTGTTCCAAAGGCGGGGCTTAGAAAATCAACGATTGCCAATTGTTCTGCATTGGCGTCACCAGAAGAGAAGGGTTGTTCATCACTTTTCGCTGTTTGCCTGACCTCACTCAGATATTTCTATGAGTTCCGATTTAGTGCGTCATTCATCGCGCAACGTTTGCTCTGCAACTCGTGCTTGGTCTCCTACTGAAGGAGTACGAGTGATATAAGACGCTGTCGTCGGCAAACGAGTAAATAGAGTTTTCTCTTACGCACACAAGGAGAGGACAAGGAAGAAGAATTCCTCGAAGGAAAGCATTTAGTTTGTTAATATTTTTCCTTTTTATAGTGTCCACCTTTCCATAATAATATCTTATGTGAAAAGAAATTATTTTACGGCCATAGGCAGAAGTTGCGTCTTTTGAACCATAAAATATTTAATACTTTTTCGCGGAAATCTCTCCCAATTTTACCCTTGTATGACTCAATGAAAGAATTCGAAATGTGTTACATAGTTACTAGCTATTGAATGATATTTAATCCAAATTGGTACGACTTGCTACCGATGCTAGCGATGTTTGGAAACTTAATCTAAAGTAATGGGCTCAACACTTTTTAGAGAGCTTGTTTGTTGCCTTGCAAACGTAGGGATGAATCGTATACATCCCACTGTTAGTGTTACATGTAATTAGAAGGAGAAATAAATTTTAAATGCGCACTGACATGCGACAGCTACATGTACTTGTACAAACAATTTTTAATGACATTGACTGCGAAAATTCTTTTAGCCGGTTACTATTTTATGGTTGTAGTATGAAATACTTAAAATCTTTTTCTAAAATGATTTTTAATAAAACATTCAAAGTGTACGTAGAAGGGAAACGTTTAGAATGTTTATGAAACGGCATTCATTTCGTATCACATTTCTTTCTTTACCAAAGAAGCTTTTGTTACGTTTAAAAGATTTTTTTTTTTTTTTGAATTTTATTTTAAGGATAACTTTTGATTTAATCGTAATAAAGTACTTCTGAAATTGTGTTTCGTCGATTTTTACTCTCAAAGGGTATTAATAGGAAGCCATAAACACGACTGCATTAATCTGACAAGAGAAAAATGGAAAAATTGAAAACCATTATACACAGAAAGTTTGAAATTGCTCACGGTGACGTTATTTTACTATCGAAGAAGGAAATGTCTTTTTTTCATCTTTTCTTTTCTTATTTCTCTTCATTTTATTACCCATTAAACGCGCATGTGTTTATGGATATTAAAATTTTATTTTTAAGTTAATACTAAGTCCTGTTACTTATTGCGCTTATATGTTGTTGCAAATATATAAGCAAACATTTGGGAAATTGAATCAAAAAATGGTAAGCAAGAAAACATTGACGGATCATCGACACACATGCACACATACATATATATACATATATACATGCGATGCACTGTTGATTCTTGGGCATGAGAGTTTCTATTGAAAGAAATCTTAAAACAAATGTTTGGAATTTTCATTTAAATACACGCCAGACATGCACGCACGCACGCACGCATGCATACGGATTAAAACGAGTTGAAATAAAAGAGTACATAAAGCAAACATACAAGATACGCCTTGATAGGGTATACGCGTGTATGTATGTACGTATTTACGTATGTATGTATGTGTATGTGTATATGTGTATGTGTGTGTGTGTGTGTGCATGTATGTATGATGAATGTATGTGTAGCAAAAGAAGCAAACTTTGTTATTTTAATGGCTCGGCCAGAAAATAACTTTATTCGCCCTTAAAATTCACTCAAGCAAATGACTGCAGGCGAACGTAATGTTTCACCAGGCATTTGCTAACCATGGTTACGTTATTTATTTCGATAAGGCCACTAAAAGCATCTCAAGCAGATTAAAAATTGTATAGACTACGTTGAAAGGAAAAGCATTCATAGAATTTGAAATGGTGAGGGTTTTTATGAACGCTCAAAAAAAAAAAAAAGGAAAAATATTAAGAAAACTGACGAACCAAACCACAACGCCAAAGGAAACTTATTTCCATGGCGACTACTGCTTTACATAGAAATAAAAAAAAATTTGTCAAAATTTTTGTTAAATAACACAAATGCGGCATTGCTGCTGGTAGAAGTATTCGTTAATCTATCGTTCGTAATGCTTGCTCCATTTTTTACTTTCTTTTTCATTTTTAAGCTTTATTAAAAAACATTCATTCGCAGTTACGTTGTTAAACGAAATTTGTATTATTTCATATATCCGTTAATCCAGTCTATTGTGTAACGGGTACTTTATGATTTCTGCTGCTTGTGCCGCTTCTTATTTCATAATTTGTTCGTATTGGATTTTATGTATTTTTTTTTTTTTTGGATATTTTATTCCACAATATTCTTCGTGCGAAAATATTTGCATAAAATGACTCAGACAGTTCATTAAATGTACATGAATTTCATATTGATTCTCGGATACCCTCTTTACTCCTTACTGGTTATTTCACATACGTTTCCTCACTAAATATAGACTTAACTACCTTTTAACATTACAAGACACTTATGCTTATGTACATACACATTTACAGGCAAATCTATATACGTCTTAATACGTATGAACGAGCATAAATCACTGGGCCAGAAAATGGTGAATGCATATAAAATGATGCTGATGTTGTAAATGAGTTCTTAAACACACAGTATTTTTGGGTCAATTGAAATGAAAATAAATGAAAAGCGCGAAAACTTAAATATATATATTTTTTTTATTGCAGTCCTTGCGCCTCTATAGAGCTATCATAGAATTAAAATAAGAGCTTTTTTACTGTTCTTCGCAAAAAGGTATAAATTATTGAAAAGATTAGAAAGATGTCTGTACCCATCTGAAAGTAGCTCTTAGACAGCCACCACCTTCACCGTATTTATCAAAATCATACAACTTGTTGCTCTTAATATATGTGTCGATTTGCGGGTTGATATTCGGACTGCATGTTTAGGGTAAATATTTTTAAGAAATGTTTTCTATATACTTAACAAGTCGTTTTTACATGCATTTTGCATGCTTTCGCTTGTCAAATACTCACAAACATTTCCATTGCTGCCTTTAGGAATTTATAGCAAAACGCAGGTCCAGCTACATACAACGACAATGATTGTGATTGTAGCGCACAGGGTAACCTCAAGATAAACAAAAAAAAGAAAACCTAGATGCTATAAATCAACTGATTTAACTAATCAGTTGATGAACTAATATCAAGATGATATTAAATCAACTCACTTCCAAAAGCAGAAAAATTCTATTGTCAACTACGTCAGTTATTGGCTCCATATTAAAAGTAATGAAATAAAGGACAAAACTCGATATAAACACTGATTTTTGATCATATAGACGAATAGAACTAGAAGTCAATGCTTAATGTGAGTGCTTAGCTTGGTAGTTCAAACTCACGATGTCCGTTGACACACCCGGAAACGTAGGTGCGCGAGCTTGAAGGCAAGTGGGCAAAGTAAAGGGGTAAGTGCCCAAAAGAACGCGAAGAAACGTTTTAGTTGAGCAAGTGCACTCCAGCCCACTTCGTTTAATACGAAAACGAAAAACTTTACCTTGGTTGATATTCCAACGGTATGGTTTTTATAAGATCCCTTATGTAAGAACGGCATCTCATACAATTCTTCATCTATTTTTCTGCTCAAATATCAACAGTTGTACATCGTTTCCTTTTAAAGGTATGCTTTCCACGGAAGCCGTTATATAAGATATCCCAAAATTTACGCAAGATTTTAATTAAATAAGAAAAGGAGTTATTTTTTCTTTAATTGTAATTGTTTGATTGAATCATTCATTGGTGGAACGACGTTTCATTTGCAGATGAGAGCAAACGTAATGTTTTCGGATCCTAGGGACGGGTAATGGTTTGGCGTAAAGTAAAGGAAAAACTGCGACTACAAAATTTGAGGCGTACGGTAAAACATGGCAATGGTTATCTTATGGTTTGGGAATGCAGTGGAGTCAATAGAGTCAAAAAATTGGGGTTTATAGACGACATTCTAAACAAGGAGGGCTATTTAATGCTATTGAGGGTAATTTGAAAGAAATTGCGGGAAACTTGGTATTTTGGAAACATTCAAATTCTACCAAGATAACGATCCCAAGCACAAGTCTCGCTTAATTCATCAATGACTCGTATATAACTGCCCCAAAGTGCTCCACCCTCCTCCCCAATCACTAGATACAAGCCCGATCGAAAATATGTGGGATGAATTAGACCGATGTGCCCGAAAACACTCAATCTCTTCCGTCCAAAATGGGGAAAATAGACTACAAGAACTATAGAGTAACATCCCTGTTTTCTGCACAACAAAAATTATAGAAAATATGCCAAAACGTTTAATGACGTTATTAAGCAGAAGCGATACCCCACCAAACATTAATTCTTAACAATATGCTGTTTTTCCTTCGTATCCTTCCTTATGTGAAAAAAACTCAATAGTAATGACCATTTTATTTTTACATTTTAACATGTTTTCCCTAGTAGTACAAAACAGTAAAATAAATTTTTGTGTTTGAATAATGGACTAGGTTTAACAAGCATTTACTTCCTGTCGAGCGAAAAAACCCAATATTGGTGAGAGTCATTGTATGTATACGTATATGTATATATATATATGTATATATATATATATACATATATATGTTTTTTTAATGAAACCAATCACTCAGTATATGTCCCATAGTGGCCGCACCCGGTTCTTAACTACTGGACTACTCATGTCGAGAAATTTTCTGATAGATTTCATTGTTGATGGTGGTAAGTGGTACGTATATTATATAAGCAGAACAAAAAATTACTCCATTATAACAGTGTATCGATATATTTTGGTGACTCGTCTAGAAAAAATACTCCAAAAATATGCTAAAGTTAACCCTCAATAGCACTGTCAGTAAAAGTAATACCATTTTCCCTTAATTAGTCGACGTCACATTTTGCAATAAATTGAAAGAAATCCCTTTGAAAATGAGTAAAAAATACTTCCTACAACAGGATAAAAAATTTTCATCTGTTTTTGTTATAGAAAGAAAATTAATTTTAATAAAAATGCTATTATTGTGCACCTGCAGTGCATGAAACCGTAGACGGTTTTTTTTTCGAGAAATTATAATCGTTTTTATTCAAAGACAGTTTGCACATATATTTTGCTTTAAAAAAAAGTTTATAAATTTAAATACAAACTTAGAGAAAAGGCTTGCGTTAAACAACAAAGAGACTAAATTGTATATGCACTGAACATCGCTACTTGCTCGCATTTGACCGTAGAGACCGTAGAGCGCAAAATAACATAGACTTCACGATCACGAGGCTTTTCAAGTCCCAGAGATTTTAGTAGAATTCGCCAGGATTGGCAAGAAAAGGTTTTTTACGTAAACAAAGAAACAATTAAAAACTTGTACATCGTCTGCCCAAACTATGTAATAACAAATAAAAACCAGTAAGAAAATTTTATTCGCTCGTGACCGACTCTTTTACACCTATCAACGTTGCCCTAAAAAAGACGTAACAAAAAGGAAAGTTTTCATGCTCTACACAGAATTCGGCGGCCGGTTTTTTCTATTTTTAAAATAAAAGTGGAATTGTATTTGGTGTGTATGTGGTACTGACGCGTAAAAACCAACAAACACGGAAAGCAAAGGTGTGCAAAATTTTTATTCCGTAGACGTGTGGGCCTTATAGGCGTTGTCTCTGAAAAGTTTGATTTATTTTCCAATTCTTTTGGAAATTTGTTGGCAATATTTTCATTTTTTGTGAATGAGAGAATTTTTACTACAGATACTACGCAATTGGGCCGGTGGATAGGTAGACAGGCGAACATCGGAAAAAAAGGCTATCGTTTATTCCTATTTGCTATTAAAAACCAGCGTGTCGTTCGTTCGATTTCGCCCCTTTTCATTACCAACCTCTCCGCAAGATCTTTCAATGTTTTTACCAAATTTGAAATCGATAGCTTCTTTCCTGCGGTGAGGAGAATGTTGACAACAGATATTACACAGACGGACAGATGCGCAGACGGGCATGCTTAAATCGATTTAGAATTTGTGGGGTATCTCAAGCTTCCTCTAGGCGTTGCAAAGGTTTTGAATAAGGAACATACCCCTCAATCTTCTGGTTTAGGTATAATAAAAAGTAATTTTCGACGCGGTCATAACGGGGTCATCACATTAAAGATTAGTAAAATAATTTCTAGAATTCCAAAATGCTTGCAAATCTCAGTTTCGATATATTAATTTTAGCTAAAAGTTTACCGTCAAGTAGGTTTTTGAGTTAACATTCTTACCTAGAACTTTTTATCAACCAGAACTTTTTATCAGCCCACCGAAGGAAAAGCGTTTCATCCATTTCGTCAAAACATTTGCAACACCCTGAAGGAAACTTCATAAGCGCGATAAGCTATATATAATATATTCTTGATCAGCATGAAAAACTGATTTGATGTAAGCATCTGTGTTGTGTCTGTTGTGAACATTCTCTTAGTCGCAAAAATGAAGTTATCCGTCAGCTTTAAATTCGGCAGAGACATTGAAAGTTCTTGTACGCAGATTGGTATTGAAAATTGGCCAAATCGATCAAGAGACACGCCCACAGCACCACGTAAACCAGGGGCGATGCTGTAAAAAAAAGGGAAAAAATACCAACGCCTACTTAACATTATCATCATCGTGCATCAACATTTAATTTTATTTTCAATACCTTTATAAGATGCGCGAACAACCTGCAAAAACTCCATAAAGTGTATAAATTCTTGGCCAGTTTCAAATTTGAAATGCACGTAAACATGTCCGTCTGTCGGTCTGTTTAAAATTTCATCTCATTTCGGTAAACTGTTTATGAATTACAGCGTCCTAAGGAAAAAAATCGAACTTCGCGTGTTGATTAAATGTTTTGTTTGGACAAGAAAAATAATGGGTCAAAATGCGTGAGCATAGGTTTGAAAAGGATTAAGCAACTGGTCTCCGTCGAAAACATCAATTTGCGATAGTTTTTCGATTTTACACAACATGATATGGACGTTGATGATGATAATGGAGATGCAGTAGACTCTTAAAAGTGATGCTTGCACCAAGAAAGATCAGAAATATCCTGAAAATTATTTCCGATGCCTGTAATCGTAAAATTGCATTAACTAACATTCACCCACAGCATTCTGCCGATTTCGGCTCTCGGTGGCAGTTCTCACTTTCCAAATGTTTTGATGAACAAGACTTAGAACGATATCGAACTGACTGTGGAACGCTTAAGGGAGATCTAAATTGACGCATGAAATGGAATATTGGATAGATTATTAATTAATAATTTTGAATGTTTAACTACTTAATACCTGAACTTACTTGCCAATAAGATTACAGTTTTAAGCCCATCAGACGTTCGCTTCAAGATACGCTTCAACTTACCGGTAAATTGCCAAAGTCATCAAAATTATAAAATAATGTCTTCTTAAAGGTCTTAATTGACCGGAAGATTCTATATATTTGAATTCGGAAGTTTGGCAGGAGGGTGTTAGATGGAAGAGTTTCTAGTTTATTTTGTAATAAAACAGAAAAGTACTTTGAACGAATTCTAAACAAATATATATATATATGTTTATGTAATACAAATACATTAAAAATTATGTTGAGTGACTGAAAAGACGCATATACGTCTGAGAAGTGCAAAAGTGTCCGCTATATGTTGTACTCTGAAAATGGTTAGCAAACTTAAATCTAAAAAGAAGAGAAAGAAGAAAAGTAAGTCAAATAGTTCTTTATATGAACGATAAAGCACCCATGCTTGCCTTCATGTTATGTCAAAGCATTGTGCATAAAAATGCCACAATATTAATTAAAATAAATGTGATTCATGCAGAAGATTTCACTGCGATAGAAAAGTAAATAAGAAAAGTTTTGATTAAAAGCTTCTGCACACAACTGTCTGCAAATGACTGAGAGTTTTACCACCAATTTCTTATGATGAAATTAGGGTTAAAATGTTTATGACACAAATGCTTAGAAATCATCTTTTCCAGCAAACGCAACACTTTTCTAATTCTTGAAATTTAAAAAGTTTTTTTTAATCAAAAATTAGATAACATACAAGTAAGAAAGTTATGTTCGGCGGGGCCCAAATCTCGCATACCCACAACTATGTTTTTCGCATTCTAGTCTCCAAGTTCTTTTATTTGATACCCATACCATTAAGAAAAAAGCAATCGCCGTGTCTACCACATTCATGTTAAAAGTAACCTATATTTGGGCAGATAATATATCTTCATTTATGGAGTGCACAAAATGGTCGTAAGCATTCGGTCTTGTCTACCTGATGATAAATAAGCATAAAGCCTCAAAAAAGTGAAAAATACAGAATTTGGGCACTTGTAACTTTGTGTGGGCCTGGCGGATGTTTTTTATTTTTGCGCGTATCGTAACTTTTATAAATTCCGAGAAACGAAGAAAATTCAAAAATTTCTGTTTAAAAGAATAGCGCGCTATTTTTCCGACCAATTTGGACCATTTTCAATACCAACCTGCGTGCAAAAACTTTCAATGCTTCTATCGAATGTGAAGTCTATGTCCTCATTTTTGGAACCAGCAGAGTGCCAACAACCCACACCACACAGACACAGACATGGATAAATCAACTCAGAATTTCACCCTGATCAAGAATATATATACTTTATAGCGTCGCTCAAGCCTTCTGTTGAGTGTTACATACATTTTGGAAAAAAACAAAGTCAGTACAGTGATCAGTATAAAAACTGAACAGATTAGGAACATAGAATAAATATGAACATTCATATATACTGAAACCTTAAAAGCGTATGAATAATTCTTATGTAAAACTCATATTCCGTTCATATAATCGGCTCGGCCGAAAGTTCCATCGTAATTTACTCCAGTAAGTAATTTTAATTATTTGGTCAAGGCAAGAGTGTAGGACATGTTGTGTGGGGTTTCATTATTTAACGCACTTTCTGTGAGACGTAATCTTCACCGGTTAGTTGCCAAGTATATTAGGAATAAATCGGAGCTGATAAGGTTCATTTAAGGTATGGCAGTTGACATGAGTTTCAGAAAGGAAGCAACGGATCGGTTGCTTGTAAAAACTTACGTGACAAGGTTTCGGATTCAGAGAAGACCACCGATTTAGGCGACAATGGCATGCTGTGGTCCGTGTTGGGGAGTATCTCACCTCTAACCTTTTTGCAAATGTAAACGAAGTCGCTATCCATCATACGGTTGGCGAGGAACACCTCAAACATCTTCAAATCCAAATGTTTTGCTTAAAATACGCCAGTGCTTTCCCGCCAACTTATTATATGTGGTGTATGATATAAAAACAATTAATGCGAGAACTACGAAAAAGAAGTTCTTTTAGTTCGAATCTTGCCGCGTTTCCTCCATAGCGTTTATCATACTATATCGTAGTGAAGTTTTTGAATTACTTATTCAAACTGTCTGCGCTATACGCGCTCGATCACGGATATTTAACGTCAACAAATCTTGCCCTTATTCAAAATAAACTGACTAATTTCGGAGTAGACGTCTGCCGACTGTCTTACGCTGCACCAACTGATGAACATTTGAACATTAACGAGATGAAGTTTTTAAGACAATTGGAAACTTCCATTTTCTATCTTCATTCGTTTCAGTCATCAGCTAACAGGTCATCACAAAAGCTTCCGCCATCGAAAAAGAAATGCATATTAAAAGGTGTACCGAAATGAGATCGGATTTCAGAAAATAACGATTTCTCTTTTTAAATGAGCTTGAAATTTTTTGGTTGAAGTATACCAATCGTTATAGCAGCAGCTACACATTAAGATTAAGATTCACGACGGATCGTTGATACACTCCGCAATGTTCATGCTCCTACTATTGAAAGCAATTTGAAACATCAAGTTTACATTTGATGATAAAGTTTCAAGAATTTCACAAAAGCGTTCAATAGTTACACACTCTGTTCGTGCAGTCAGTTGTGAGTGTTAAAGTTTCCGACTGGTACAAAATATGTGCGTGGGGGCGATGATTGCTGACTTTCTTTTGTCTTTCCCATCCACCCACCTGTTTATCGCAATGAAAATTGCCATTGCAACGTGTTTTAAGTTTCAATAAAGTTTAAAAAGTAGACATGAGATGGCCTCTCACTCGGCTATAAGACCAAATGTCGGACAACAAAGTTTATAAAAATATTCATCCTTTTTTTTTTAATATGACCAGTCACCTAGCGACTTCCCCGAAACGCATATAAACGTAGCCGTCACAAACTAAGGTGAGGAAAGAAGAAGAGCTAATAGGTAGCATGCCAATCGGTCAGTGTTTTGTCTTCAGCGACTGAGCGTTCACTACAGTTACGACCACACACTCTCTACCGCATTCAGATTTGAACTTATGAACTTAGCAGTCACAGCATAGCAGATTGAAAAGGATTGGCTTACACCGCCAAATAATCAGAAAGAGGTAAAATTCTTCAAATGATCCGTATTCTGAGTTTGGCCATGAAAGATGCTAGAAGGCTTTCTTCACTCTTTTTTGCTAAATTATGAATAAAAAAAAATTTTATATAAAACATCAAAGTTTTAAAAATTGTTCTGCCGACGTTTACATTGGATTACGTACTGCATCAGTGTCCTAATACAGAGAGTATTCCATCTCAAACTTAACTAACGTACTAATATGGAATATGAAAGACCATTATAACGGGAATAATATAAGCATTTAATCTTTTCTTTGTTTAAGTCAAATAACACGGCGACACGATAAACAAATAAAATTCATACGCTCACAAATCAGTTTAACTGTAATAATCTTTTCTCACGTTTTTCTTCTTAACACTAAAACTATTTGTATGCATATCTTCCAACGCAATAAAATAAAAAAATGAAGTTTTTTAAGCATTTATAACACACATTTAAGAGCATATTTGCTTACAAAAACAGTTAAATTTCCTTTGAGTTTTTCCCTCCTCCCACCTTCTCCATCTTCTCGGGCAGCTTATATTTCTGAAAACTGCAAACAAAATACTGTCACAAATAACAGCATTTAACGACATCGGGTAACGGCAAAAACTAAGTTAATTAAGTTCGGTGGAATATTTGCCTTTTTTTTTTAAAACAAATGAAAACTTTGTACAAAACGTTTTTATTTATCAATATTCTGATATATATTTATTTTTTTTTTTTATAAAGCCACCTTCGCGAAAACCGCGGTAGGTTATATTAGTTTTATCAGTGCATTTGTAATACTGAAGTATGCACAGCAAAGGTTGCGTAATTTGTTAACATTTATGTCGAGAATAAATATTAAGGAACGGATCCTTAAACAATGGAAATGCTTTAAATATTTCAGAAAATCATTTCCTCTGTTTCAGTTTAAATGGTCTCTTAAATAGTCATGACCCGTCAGAGTGAACGAGTAGGCAAAAGATCTCGATGGTCGTGGGTTCATGTCGCAAGTGCGCTAGAGTTTTCAACAAAGCCGATAGCCTTAGATACCGGTACTTTAAGACTTTCTTCTCTAAAATCTATTCATCTGGCTTAATTAATTATAATAATAATAATAAGTAGACGAGTTATGCAAAGTTAGGCACACAGTACACGGCTTCTTGGGAGTAAATGATTTTTTCATTTTAGATTTAAATTTGTACCAGTGACACGCCTGAGAACTTTTCAAATTAAGCATGCGTTGGAAAAATGGTTTCGGTTTTGCCATATTTTAGTATTTAGCATTTAATCCATGTGTGCTTTATAATCTCGTATATTATTATTTTATTATCTTTCTTTCCATCCTAGAAAAACCGCCGAAAAAAGTTACTTTTGATTGTTGCAGTGTTACATTAACAAAAATCTCCTCAGCTTGAAGCCACGATACGCTATGGCATTGACTAAACTCCTCTTCCTATGAACTCTGCAAAATCGCATGTTTCCAGATTTCGTCCGTGTATTCGATAAAAATATTATTAACGAAACTTTTTAAATAAAAGTCTCAAAGTAGAATAAGATTTGTTTCCAAAATACTTTGAAACGGTTCGGATGTTCTTAGATTTGTCCTAGTTTGAGGGACCTACACAGTCTATATATAGACTTTAGTTATTTTCATGTAGTGTGTAAACGCATCATGAGCAGTCGAATTCGATAAATTTAATCTATCAGCGATCTCGTAAGTTTTTATTCGTCAGTTTGCATCAATTAATGCCTGCCTACATTTTCAAGACAACAATTTGTAGGATCGAAATTTTGCATACCAGCACTTGTTTTCTGCCATCTGATACTCTGATGATTATCACTTTTCGTATTTGAAAGAGCACCAATCAAAAACTATTGCCTAGAATCAATCGAATTTTTTCACCAGTATATCAGCTGTCAAAATGTGAAATTTACCGTCATTATGATAATCATCCTCGTCGGAACAGAGATTTGTTATAACTTCGGCAGCTACTCTTTGCGCATCTAATAAATAACCGATAGCCCTAATCCCTAATCTTCTCATTTCTATTTCAGTTCGAGGCAACTACCACGGTTTTTCTCTATATATTCCACAGGTGGTCTTTCTCAATTCTCTTTTCTATTTCAGTTCGGCGCGACTACCACGGTTTGTATAACACCAAACATTTATAAGAAAAACTGATTCCATCTTTTAAAATACTTTGCAATGGCTAATATAACAACAACAAGCATATACAAGTGAATACAAGGGAAATTGGACTTGATTGTTCCTCGGATGTGGAAAGAATCATCTTCAATATTAAGAAATTTGTACGGCCGATGGCTCCTCGGGATCGTATTAAAGAATTTGAGGAAAAAATTACCTTTTATGCTAATTCTCGCTACGATCGAAGGCCTTGTATTTCAAAAAAACCTTCCAAGAAACCTTTCTTGTTTAAATTGTGATTACTTTCTTATGACGTAATATACAAAGCGCTCGGCGTAGCTTATCTTTTTTAATTTTTACTTGAGCTCAAAAAATATTTATTTTTGCATCTTAAGTGAACCTTTCCTGAGAAACGACAATTTTTTTGCTAATTATACTTCAGCCATCAAATGCTGCGACGACGATTAGTGCAGTATACTGGTTACAAAAGGAATCAATATCAGAGGCCGTTGATATTATTATCATCAACACCATAAATCCACCCAGCGTTGATGTACAAACTTTGTGCGATGAAATTTAAAGATTATGACTTTCTTGATGGTGAACGCAATGTGATGACAATGCTGGACAATGCCTGTACGGCGTTCAGCTCGCAACCAATAAAAGCAAGATGCATGTAAATGCCATCAATGCCGGCAGTTTTCAACAATGGAAATCCTACCTTTCGCTGTAATCGAAATGTTCGCAAGGCGACACTGTCTTGTATCTCACTTCTACTAGCTCAGCTATTTTGTCATTGAACTGCAATACTACTAATGTCTCGATTGGCAAAAGTCAATGCTCTCCCATTTTATGTCAAAGTTACAGCAATCAGGTACAAAAAATAGAAAATTTCGTTTTGCGCAAATTGCTAATGGACCGGACCGTCTGTCTAAAGTTGATTTTTCCATCCCGTTTCCATAAAGGTCAGCAAAAGTATTGTATATACATAAGATAAGACAATTGGCTAACAGCATTTGCCCAAGAAATTGTTATTATGTCACAATGCAGAACCCAAAATATAAACAGACGCTATGGAAGATGGTAAGTGCGAGCAAAAGAACTGAGGCGGACACATTTCGTGAAGTTTGCATACGTATGACTACACTATGTGTGTAATATTTATGCAGCTTAAGTAACAAGTCGGCTACGAGGCAAAAAAACGAAATTACTTCTATAACAATCTAATAGTATTTTCGAATCCACGATTTTTTGCAATGCGAAAGACGGACTTTAGACAGCACTGAAGTGTTCATAGGACTTTTAAGGTTTTTCTTACAACTACTTAGACGACTTTTGAACAAATTTTAAATTATGTGCTATCCACCTGCGGCACTTGCCCGAATAAATAGCAAAGCAGTCAAAGACATGCCTGCCACATGTTGAAGTAGCATAGCTTGCCGTAACAGATTGGCGATTCTAAGCGCCAATTCCATTTTTTAGTTGAAGCAAAGTTTGCAAAGCAGGAGAGCACATGGCAAGGTGGTGTTAACGTTGGTCTATAGCAGGATAAGCATAAATGAATTATCAGATCATAATAAATTTTGAATAACGTGGACCAGCCACTTCCGTTGTGAGGGCCGAACGTCCACAATTCACTTTTCTATTCTTTCTTTGTTTACATACAAGCTTTGCTTTGTCTTGCAATCAGTTAAAAACAAAGATCATAATTGACTTAACTTACTTTTCTGCCGCTGTTCAAGGTAAACAAAATTCGGTTTATGCCGTTTATAAAGTCCCTCTTATTCCCATACACTAGACACGTCAACGCCCATTATAGGTTTAACTATTTGTCTAAACATTTTAATTGCCGTATATCTTTTTTCTTTTTTTTTTTATAGTTTACAAAGTAAATGGATACGCATTTAATGGAAAAAGCTAATTTTTTATACCCATCTATAGAAAAATGTCCGAAATTTTTTTGGATATAGTTATTTATAATAAAATGATTTTCAAAAAAAAATATAAAAAAAGAATAAAAACATTGACAAATTTTTCTAGGTTTTGTTAGTTCAATTCTTCCATGCACATGCATGGAATTGAAAATCAAATTATTTTCAATTTCATAAATTGATTTAATTCATCGGTGACATTTTAATAACTTTATCTAAATAAAAATATGAGAATACGTACGTCTTTGTCTCTATGCATACGCGTTCAATTTTATTAGATTTTATTTGATTTCCACATCATTGGGGCCACACATCAACATCAAAGTTACAAAATGGCAAGCATAACGTTTGCACGACTAATTAATTTAATTAATATTTTGAATACGAATTAAATTTTTATTGAAATCATCGCGTTTTACGCATTACGGCACTTTACGCTAAAAAATTTAAAAACGAATTTCAAAGAAAGAAAATAAAACAATATGTACTTAATTGCGTTCGAAAGAAGAATGAAACAGAAAGAGCAAAAAAAACATAGGAAAAGTTGCAACATAGCTATGATTGTGCTTGCAAATCTATTCAAACTGAAACCAAAAAGTTCCCGAGTAAGCGTTGGCATACGCGGTAGCTAATTACGAGAATCGTAGTGGCACCAAAAATGCTCGAAATAAATTAGCACAACATAAATAAATAGAGGAGAAAAATTTCAATTTTTAATTTTTGTCAACAGCAAAAGATAATTATTGGAATTATGTGTATATGCACGAACTTAGTGATTAAGTTGAAACAGTTTAATTAAAGCAATTTACTTTAAAATATTTCATCTATTACCAGAGAAAACAAAATCAATGCTGTGAAGAAAATCAATGGTATTGAGGAAATGGTACATAAGGCTTAAGAAGATGGACTAAGAGCCTAAAGGTAAGCGAAACCACTGTCGGGGATACCAGTCATTTATTAAGTGCACCTTATTTTCTTTTTACACGAATTTCTTTTGCACGAAATTTGATTTAACTTGAATTAAAAACAGAAAATTCTTTTCTTTTTACACGAATTGTTTTGTTTTAACACGAACTTCAACATATCCACTTCGGTAAAATCCTGAAGGGCTGTCGGGCACAACCGACAGCAAATGCAACTTAGTCCAGCCTACCTTTGCAGCTGTATTTAAACATTCGATTGGTTGCTTTTTTCTTTCTTTTCGATTTAATTTTTTTTCTTTGTATTTGTTGTCTTTAATTTGCACAATGCTGTTTTTCTTAATTTATACACATTAAAATACGACATTGAAGTATGTTTTAATAGATCTTATTCTTGTGTGAATCTCACATCAAGATATTTAAACACTATTGTTACAAAGTTATTTTATATTTTTCCTTAATAGTTAAAGTTTTAGGGTTTTTTTTTTATCATTTAGGAAATTTATTGAAAATTATAGCAATAGTAATCTCTTCACATTTTTATATTCGTACACAAAAAAACAGATCTCTTTAACGTCTATCCTTTATTTCATTTCTACTGGTTTGTTTGTTTGTATATTTTATTCTCATACACAACTTATGTAGGCTTTAATATGACAAAATTTTCGTTTAATTGCCCATATTCGATTTCTTAATATTTATTTGAAACTGTCTTAAATCATTTTTTTTTTAATTTCTTTCTTTTCTTTTGGCCACCATACACATCTGCTGGCTCGCGTTCTGCCGGGAAAAGTTTCGCTTTCCACCCATGCCCAACCTCTCGTGATGATCAGCATCGACTCCTCACGCCAATTTTATTTCAAAAAAACTACATTTACGCTATACAGACGGACTTCGGACTTTGTGCTCTTTTCACAATTCTCTCCCTAAATAGTGCTACTATGTGAGCGAAGAATTACGAGAAGAGATCTTAATTAACCGAATTCCGTTATTATGAATAACTCTACTTTATTTGTGAAGAGCAGTGTCAAAGCCGACCGACGGAAACTCCCTATACACATATGTGCGTAACAAACCCTCACAAGAATTTTTTAATTGTGTTTATTGTACTTTTCACATGCTTTTTTTATGTACCTGAAACCTATCTACTATTTTTCCATTTAGCCAATAAATTTTCTATACCAATTTTTTTTGCAAGAATATTTTTTACATGATTTTTTTGGAATGTACCTGTCGTGTAGAAAGAGCATTAGAAGTACTTATAAAGCTAATCTGACGTTATTAGATTTTATATAGTTCGCGGTAATTCCCAGTATAGTTATGCAAGCGCGAATGCTTGAAGGGGAAGGTTATCATATTAGCAAAGCTTCTTGCTCCCTCACTATTCACTTACTATTATTCGCCCCTAGTATGAAATATCCTTCTCCTGTAACGAAGTAAATTCTGAAAGCAGTTTGTCTGTCTGTCGGGTTCGGTCATTAAAATGCCCGTAAAAGTATAGGTACATTTCTGTCGATCATCTTCTTCTTAGCGCAAATGTGGTATAAGCATGTGTAGAAATATCTTCTCTTTATAAATATATTTCAAATCTTCAAATCGTCAAGCCGCCAGATAACATAAAAAGTTAGCGAAAGTCCGATCAGTCAATTTAAAGCGTGTTAGTATTTTCAAATTGGCTCCTTTTCAATCTAGAGCAATCTCGTCTTTTAAAGTGCTAGTTCCGACATAAGACATGGAAATATTGTTAAATAAATCATTGTGGTCAGTTGGATCCTTAAGTAAGGAATTTATCCCTTGCGATCGACCGAGTAATACTATTGCAGTAGCCCTTTCTCCCTCAAAAAACTAAATGTTTCTTCAGGCTCATTAACTCTCATTTATCAAAATGTTTCCTAAATTCAGTGAGCACGGATTTTTCCTGTTTGGCCTTCACTGAAACTTGGTTAAAACCTGATTTACATGCGTCGGAACTTTTCCACAATTATTTCCAAGTTTTCAGAAATGATCGATTGCCATATCTGCGTCAGCCCCGTCCAATTCAATTGAATTTCCTACTACTCCTGAGGTTGAAATTATCGCTATTCGAGCGAAAATTCCAAAGAACCTGTTATATGTAAACTGCTCCTATATTCCCCCTAATTCGGATATCTCCGTATATAAGAAACAGGCGGCCCTCATTTGTGAAGCGGCCAAGTAGTCTTATCCTACCGATATAGTCATAGCGTTGGGTAATTTGAATTTGCCTCACGTCACTTGGTGTTGCAGTGATAGTTCTGGCTGTTTGATTACTACTTCAAGATCTGATAGAGCTGTTGTGTCCTTTAATGAATTATTTGATCATAATTTAGTTCAATACAACCGTACCTCTAATTGCAATGGTAGACTGCTTGATCCTTTCTTTCCCAATTTCCCCGAGATTAGTCTTAATCGTTATCTACCTTTTAGTTTACCTGAGGATCCTTATCATCCAGCAATATGTCTTTCCTTTCATTCAAGCATGATGGTTCGTTGAATTTCTCTAACGTTCCAAATTCAACTTTTTTAAATTAAAAAATTGTGATTTCCATAAAATCAATATTTTGCTGTTAAAATCTGATCTGTCACATATTATGCTTGATTTCTCAGCTGGAAGTATTGAAAGCTTACTGTCACCGTTCTATAATGTATTAAATCTAGCTATATCTGCATCCGCTCCGATCGAGCAGTCCCGACCTCGAAGCAGGTGCACCCCCTGGTTTAGTAAGACAACTAAATATTACAAGAATAGGAAAAACAAGCTTTTCAAAAAATTTTCGAAAAGTGGCTCTTCTTTCGACTATTTCGCTCAACCACCAATATTATTGCAGATACCTTCAGTTCATTAAATCCTGACTGTTCTGTTAATCCTAAATATTTCTTCAAGTTTGTCAACTCCAAAAGAAAAATCTCGTCTGATGATGTTGAAACCTCAAATTTTCTTGCTGAATACTTCCGATGAAATTTTTCGACTGCTGATTCCGATCTAACTGTAAACTACCCTTATCCAATAACATATTCGGTTTTGATTCCTAATTTGGTCATTTCAGAAAATGACGTTTTAGATGTTTTGAGGTCGCTAAAATATAGTTCTGAGCCTGCATCTGATAGGATTCCATCACGAGTACTTAAATCATTCTATGTCGAGCTGTGTAGTCCTTGAAATCAGGCGTTTTCCCTAAGCGTTGGAAGAGTAGTTTCCTTACTCCGCAAAGGTGAAAATAGACGTCACCTTAAAAACTACAGAGGCATCGCCATCTTGAGTGTCTTACCTAAATAGTTTGAGCGACTTGTTACTCAGCACTTGCCTTTTGCCATCAAATCCTCTATTTCTCCATTCCAGCATGGGTTTCGGAAACGAAGATCTACTGTCACGTATCTCCTAGAGTTTACTTGCCATGTTTTCAAAGCCTTTTCTAGTGGTTCTCGCACTGATGTCATCTACACTTATTTTAGTAAAGCATTTGATTCGGTTAACCGTAACTTATTGATCTCCAAATTCCCAGCCTCAGCCTTCCCTTTTTATTTAGTGAAATGGATAAGCTCTTATCTGCACAATAGATCATTCAGGGTCTTGTTTAATTTCATCACCTCGGGTGAATTTCCCGTGACGTTTGGCGTACCTCAAAGCAACCACTTAGGACCCATTTAATTTGTACATTAGTGATCTGCCCTCGGTGGTTAAATCCAACCAGATCTCAATATACGCTGACGATGTAAAACTGTTTTCTTCCTTTTCCATAGAATCGCAATCACGTCAGCTTCAAATTGACTTAAATAATTTGGTGGCATGGTGCTCGTTGAATTTTATGAAATTAAATCTAAATAAATGTACGAAGCTTTCTTTCTCAAGAAGGAAGTCATTCATTGCTAATATTTCATTGACTCGCACAAGTTGGAGGACGTCGATTCGTTCACAGATTAAGGCTTTCTATTTGACCAAAAATTACGTTTTTTTAACTTTCATATTGAGCTCTCGTTAACCAAAGCTAGGCCCGCGCTTATAAAGAGGTGGTCCGAAGAGCTTGATGATCTTTACATTACGAAAAGCGTCTACATGTGTAGGGTTAGACCAATACTTGATTACGCCTCTGTGGTGTGGTCTCCTTCCTATATGTGCTATATAAATTCAATTGAATCTGTTCAAAAGCAAATCTTGCTATTTGCCCTAAGGAATTTGGCACACGATTGCCTCTCTTCCCCCCCTATGAAAATAGGTTGCTTCTGTTGTCCTTACCGTCACTTAAGAAACATAGATTTACTCTTGGCGTTTCTTTCTTAATCAAAGTAATAAATGGTATTATAGATGCCCCCTTTACTTGGTGAGATAAGTTTTAATGCCCGTAACCGCTTCTTTAGGCACTTTGTCTTTATTAAGCTTAGTCAATGTAAACACAATTATGAGCTGGTTAGCCCGCTCAGAGTTGTTTGCAGGAACCACTTGTTCTCTTTATCGGATTCTTGAAAGTCTATTAAAGCAATTTTGCTTAATATCCGCGATTTGCCTATGTCGTAATTAAACTGACTTGCATTCTTAAATTCTCATTTTTTTTTATTTCGAAGATGCAATGGTTTAATGGTAGTATTAATATATATTCCAATACATACCTACGATACCATTGATACAACACATAGATAGGATAACATTGATATATATATTTCAATACAAACATGATGTAGCGATACAGGCATAAGCAGAGCAACAGCGTAACGGGACAGCGATGGTACTCGCGACCATAAAAGCGTATGATACAACACTCTCTGCGGATAGGGATAACTCTTTTTTTTGACTCACGCATAGGGGATGGCAAGCTCAACCTAGTCGCTATTCCTGAGCAACAGAAAGAACCACTGAACTTTGCGGATAGGGGACGGCAGACTCAGCATACTCGTTATCCCTGAGCAGCAGAAAGGAATACTCGACTCTACAGATAGGAGATAGTAAGGTCAGCATAGCCGCTATCCCCGAACAACAGAAAGGACAGGGGATGGCAGGCCCAGGATAGTCGCTATACCTGAACAACAGATAAGACCACTCTCTCTGATGACTCTTCGAACGGTTAGGGCGAATATGACATTGGTAGGAACGGGCCAATGGCCCTATTCGCCCATAAGATTGATTGCTGTAACAGAGCTTCGGTATGTGCGGAACGCGGAAAGTAATATCTGATAAAATAACGGGGAGTAACAAACGGGTCGCGAGCTACCACGCTTGTTTTTCTTCGTTAGTACGAAAATCATATCTATTACTATATTTGCCACTGCATAGCTGTCTATCAAAAGCGTTCTGCCACATTATAATTCGAGTAGCTCGCACTTGCACTCAAGATTGAAATATCTACTCAATAGGGATATGCTATACTTAGGCGTTACGATCAAGAATACTCATCTTTAGAAGATGATCTTATCATGTAAACATGGCGGAGCTTTTTAAGTTGAACTGAAATAACTTTTCGAATCATTATAGTTTGCGATGAGCAGAGATAAAGATTATTTCCACAATAAAGCAATTGAAAGTCTAGCATTCTTTTTTCATTAACCAAGCCACATTTGTGTATGTCTGCGCGCTACACTAGTCGTGGTAAAATTATATTCAATAAGAGCACATGTTTTCAGCATCTAAGAGAACTTGAGACTTTATATCATACTGATGTACTCACAATCATTTCTGCATCGATCTAAGCCTGTTTGGCCGCACGGTCGTCTGCTCATTAGTGTGACTTGTTATATCACAATTTGCCAAGAATTTTGACAACTTTGTTGCATGTTTTAGCCGAAGAATAAACGGTATTGGAAGAGGTTCGGATCGTACGACAGTTGCCATGTAAGGCTCTCTCTTGAAAATGTCGTCGTATAAATGAAAAAAATTCACTTTCAAATTTCTCGATTGCGAAAAATTTGCATATTGGCTTTGAATGCAGAAAGTTTGGAAGACGCGTGACCATTTCTTAAGACCCCTCTCCTGCTTTCTATGATGTCAAAGTCTAATTCTAAACATTTTATGATAGAAATAAATCTAAATGGTTATTCGACATATATACTCTAACAATATACTCTAATAAGTTTGGACATCTATTCGTTGGATCTATTTGTTGGATGCCAAATGAAAACCATTCTTTCTACGGAAAGGAAGGATAATTCCTAATATCTAATGACGAAAGTAAACGAAAAATTGTACAAAGAGGAATGACGCAGGGCACTGAAGCGTCGGTGTAAGCCGATTATAATGTTCTAAATTGTTTATTCACATTTTGTATCATAAAACAGAAATTAAAAATTTGAAATTTTCACCGCTTTAGGCTCAGATGCACTTCCTTTTTTCTTATAAGTAAATACATATAAGAGAATCTAACTGTGTTTTCATGTTATGCAGGTAATTGCATCTTCAAAGGCTTTTTGCCAAAGTCGACTTAACCTTCCTATAATGAGAACGTCACGTGTATTGTTGTTTTAACACTTCACTGAAAAGTTCTTTAGTAAGCGCTCCTTGCAACTAGACACACAATTAATTATTAGCCAACTGCCTACTGACATAATTCTTTCCACACGTTGTACATTGTTGGGAAAGAAGTTTTTTTGATGTTTATCACACAGCAATGACAATGTTATGATAACACTAACGTTTCCTATGCATGAAATGAAATTCAAAGAAATTCCACAAGTGTGACAAAACACAAACAATACGACCCTACGCATCCTCTACACACGGTGGAGAAATTTTACACACTTTATATTCAGAAAGAAAAAAGAAATTAATTTCGAATTTTGTGCTTTGCAGAGACAAGTCCTAACGTTTCGAATCGAAAATGTAAAATGCTCTCTTAGTTTTTGCAAAAGAGAACGAATTAAAATAGAATTGAAGAGAAGAGAAGAAAAGTACATGTAAACAAATCAAAGGACAAATACACATACATGTTATGAGAAAAGTCAGAGATTATCTGAAAAGAAATGACGTATGTATATATCGATATATTTTGCGTGCTAATGTTGCTATAATTATTTGAAACATAAACTGTTCTCGTGGGACCGGATTTTTCGAAATCTGAAAGATAAACTTTACACAGCTGTGAGAACAAACGTCATCACGTCACACAGTCCCCCAAAAACATAATTTCTTTAAAAGACTCCCTTGTTAGTGATAAACACTTGAAATTTATCGTTAGTTTACCAAATGAAGTGCATGCACTAAGTCGTGCTCCAAGAGCGGTCGCAACTTTACGCGAGTTATGTTATAAAAAACATTCACACACACACACACACACACAGAAAAGTTATCGGTGTTAAGTGAAAATCTTTTAATGAAGAAAAATATATCAATAATGAAATAAATACTTATGCATATCCAAATATGAATGAAATTAAAAATTTTAAATATTCAATTATTAAGTGTTGAGGAAAAATCGGAAACGATTTTCGTATGCAATCAGTTTATATTAAGTCTTCGTAGCACCAAGTGTTGTCCAAGTGATAAGAGAAATTTTAAAAGTTCGTATGAATTTAAAAAATGTATTTTAGAACAAAAAAAATATAAACAAATAAGTGTAAAAATAGGAAAGAAAAAAATTCATTACATTAATGAAGGATCGCCAAAGTTCGCGAACTAAAGCAAACTGTTGCCGCTTTAATATTACGGAAAATTAATTTCAAATTTTTGCATATCGCTCTCTACAAACTTTTTTTGCTGGATTAATGTTTATATACAATGAAAAGGTAAAAAATAAAATGCACCAGCTCTTTAAACGACCTAAGAAGAGTAAATTATTCATTTATTATTTGTTTTAATATTTACTGAACGCTTCACATTTAATTTTGACATTTTGTAAATTTTAACTAAAATTGTTTATTTATTTAAAGACACAATCAATCGGATATACATGCATACATACATAAAATGCACGCTTCCTGATGCGTAACACAATTCGTTGCCCATATTGTAGATGTGTACAAAATACAAAAGTAAATAATACAACATATTGATTATTTACATACACGAACGTCAACATCAATTGAACATTAGAAGGGAAAGATAAACAAAATAAATTTAAAAAAAAAAATTCATTCATTTCAACAGCGCATTAGCATAACAATCGTTAGAGTCTTTCAGGCTTTTTTTTCACAAAAGGAAATTAAATTGAATTTAATTGTTAGCGAAACTTTGAAAAAGAATTTTTAATTTTTTCAATAATCGCATGAGAATACTTTGTTAGAAAGCCGTCGCCCATCCATGTCAGCCATGAAAGGAAAGAATATCTTCTCATCTATCAAAACCCCCTTTTCTTAACTACAGAAGGTCTGCTAATCACCTGATTTAGATCAATGAGACTGTAAAAGCCACTACATTTTTAAAGCTGTAAAGCTATCAGAAGAATTTCTTTAAACCTATCAATTTTTACACAATTGTGGGTGCGTTACAGGTCGCTTAATTCTATATCTA
Organism: Glossina austeni; assembly: GCA_000688735.1. Classification (NCBI taxonomy): domain Eukaryota; kingdom Metazoa; phylum Arthropoda; class Insecta; order Diptera; family Glossinidae; genus Glossina; species Glossina austeni. The sequence goes on from KK502506.1 coordinate 323,224, forward strand.
AAATTTGAGTATTCCATAATACTTTTTATTTTTTTGTGGTCTATATATTTTTTATTGTAAATAAATTTATAATCTATGGGTTTAAAAAACTGCCGGATAACTTAGACCACATGCCCGCCTGTATTGAAGAAACTCTACCGCACTTGACATTTGAACACGCGACCGTTAAGTTGGTAAGCGCGATACTTTGCCTACTCGGCACTTCATACGGATTGTATTTCACAATAATTTCTTGAAATGTTTTAATTTAAAACTAAAATCAAAGGCATTGTTCAACTTTTCGTCTCAGTGTTTCCTGCCGTGAAAGTTCCTATATAGGATCTCAGGAGGACTCGAATCGATTAAGAGCAAATCAAGAATTTACACATTTTATAAAGTCTTTGAGAAGTAATTTAAACTGATATAAAGAGGTAATCAAAACTACTACATAACTATATGAATAGCGACAGTAGCCGATTAAATAAGAACCAAGTTAGTGCTCGAGTGTTCATATCTCAAGTGCCATAGACAATTACTTTGGTCGTGACTATAATGAGTCCTCACAGCTCACACAGGCTGCAGCCACCACATTTCCTATCTCTTTCTCTCTCCTCACTTCTTTCTAACCCCAGCGTGTTACACATGCACAGAGCACATACCCCAAATAATTGGGTAGTCTTACTAAAGGAAACAAAAAAAGGAAATAGTCTATATGTATAACTGAAAATTAATCTCATTCACTTTTGGAATTACACCTTAACTAAAAATAGACGGCATTCGCCAATAGGGTTGACTTCCCTGAGCGGTTTTCCTCTGTATTTTTGTATTTAATAAGTCACTCAGAACCAGGCACGGTAGGCACGAAAAAGGGAATATTCTCTTTCTCTATTTGCATATGTATGAGTTGAAAACGAAAACATAACAACAGCCGGAATAATGATACTAAGCACGTTGTACTGTCTTATTGGCTTACAACGGAATATTAAATTAATGCAAATGCAAATTTTTATGCATCATTTCTCATACAAATTTCATTTTAAATTTCTTAGCAAACTGTTCAATCGAACCTGATGAAGTCTTTTCAAAGTTTGTCTTTAAGTTTCTCTACTAATATATTTTCGCTTTTTGTGATTTATTACTGACTACGTATCGAAATATTTTCTTTAATGAATTCATAGCATCTGGGCTTTCCAACCGCTAAATGCATAGTGAAAACTTGTGTCTATCAAAGTAAGCCATCGTGGTCCCGACACACAAGTAGAGGTGCCGGTTGATAATAAAAACTTTTCCTTTAAAAAGTGTTGACATATAATATAAATATAATGCATTTTAAAAGATTAAAGGGCAAAGAACAAATTTTATGGCTTCTCTTCTAATATAGATGACTGTAGAGTCAAATAACTTCAGTCTTTAATTTAGCAATTACTCTATTAAGCTATACCATGGGCCATGGGCCATGGGCCACGTGAAAAACGGCATTCTGTAGATAAGGACAAAGACAACATTGCGTCACCTGTTAATATAATCAAGGGTGAATGAGTTTTGAAACTGGCTTTTGAAACGTTTGCAAAAAAATTGGTTATAATTTACGATATCACTTCAGTTGAGGCAATAAAGTCTTTCAAGCTTAGGAACAACAAATATGTGGCGTTGATGGTGAAGCTCCATTTCATTTTGGAAATTTCAATGTTAAGCACGCATCGCGCTCCGGCAGACGCACCGTTGATAGTCGACAAAATGCTTACAAAAAATTAAGGAATCGCTCTCTGTATTTGGCTACCATATGCGTCATGCTGCTAAGACGAAACTCAGCCAAGCTAGTTTTGAGAATACGAATTATGATTGATGAAAAGTGAATTATATACGACAGTAACGGGGAAAAACGATTACGGTCAAGTTCAATAAAACACTGTAAACGGTAACAAAGTGCAGTTTAACGTTAGGTAAGATAAGGTTTGTGTTTGTTGTTAATGGAAGCAAATTATGCAACATGAGCTGCTCTAACCTGAGCCGACGATTGGTTTCAGTTTCAGTCAGATGATGAGTTTGAAGCGCACAATTGATGTTAAACAGTTTATTGTGCCGATCTCTTTGGCGATATACGCGTGTACTTCTCAAAAACAGAATATGCGTGATGTGAGATTATGTTATAATGAAACAGCTTGGCCAGAAGACAAAACTATTTCCTTAAATACTTTATTATGTCAAATGCACATTCATAGTAATGAAATTTGATGAGGAAATTCGGCAAGGACGGATGGACGCATCAGTCAATACGAGATTACACACTCTTTTAATGAGTGGATAAGAATTGACAGAGCTCGTTGGAAAAGTTTTGGAGCACTTCCGGCATATTCCGGATATCGCCCTGTCCGACTGCCATATGTGTTGTCTACGAACTATCCTTAACACAGTATATATGTGTATACATAGCTAACTTCAAAAGAGACCGCGAAAATCGTTTGGTTCAGTTTTTCATGTCGAAATTAAATTTAAAAATTAGAAAAATGTGCTTGAAAGTTAATTTAAAAAACTGATTTAAAAGGTCACCTCGCTGAAATTGCTGATTGCTTGAATATCTGTAGGCGCGACAACAGCCAGGCTGATTGTAATGTGAACGTAAATGTAAAAAAAATTCAGCAACACATATGCAGGTTAATAAAGTTCCTTCAAAAGGGAAGAAAAATATTTTTGCATTGTGTTTGTGTGCGTACCGCGAAATTTTTCTTCATCCAATAAATGATATTTTATGACGATGACATCGTCCTAAATGGCTGAAGAAATTTTCCAAAATAAAAGTGCTGAAAGAGTGTTCTGTGAAAAGTTGTCATTTATTTCTTTCTGAAAAGGAAGATACTGCCAAAAATTTCCGAATTACGAGCGGCAATGAAAAGTAAATATATTTGCAATACCTAACCTGTAGAAGCGATGCGACACTTTAGGTTAATCACCAAAATTTCCAATACCTTTAAAAGAAAAGCAGTAATCGTCGCTTGACAAATTCAGTGAACAGTGAAGGACTTGGGAACACCTTAGCATGGTCTCAGTGCAACGTTTCGAAAAAAAAAGCAATGTAGTGAAGCCCGACTATAATCATATTTAAACCCTTTTTTTTTTTTGGTTTCAAACATTTTGTTATATACTACATCGCTGGGATGCCGATTTATGCAGTATCCACAAGAACTTGAATCAGGTATATCTCTTACCATATCGATGGATTCGGGATCCCTTTCCGAAGGGCTTCATCGGAATCGCTCTAAGTTTGTCTGTCCGCCTGCAACGATTAAATTTCAAAATATTTCTTTCTAATTTTAATCGCTTTTCTTACTCCACACCACTTATGTTACACAGATATGCTAAGTTTGTGCGCAATAGCCAAAGGGGCTTGAGCTAGACCTGCAGCTTGAGCTTATACCGAACGATTCAGAATTGCTTTCTCAGAGTCAACCTAAGCGATTTTGTTCAAAAACCAACGCTGTTGAAAATGGTTCGGGTGGGATCGGATCGCTTTTGCTCCCCATTGGTTATATAGTGCTTCATTTTGAAAAGTCCTTATACGCCTAACTGCATTAAGCGAAATGGTGTAGACAGTGGCCCACTATGATGGTTTTGCTTGTTCTTATTTATTAATTAATTTGATTATTTTATGTCATTTATATCTTTTTTTTTGTATTGAGACACTTTTCTAATTAATTTTTAATTTTAAGTTTACTCTTAATCCCACAACATCCTGATTGGTCGCCTTCTAAATTAGGCTTTTTGACTGCAGTAAACGGATTGCAACGTCAGTCCTTCCCTTCTAAATGTAAATTAAATATATCACTTGCAAACGGCTTCACATAAAGAAGATAAGATAGAAAAACAAATACGAAAGGAGTAAGAGTAAGAACTAAGCTTAGAGACCCTCAAAATATTATATGTATATGCGTTACATTTACATTTTGTATTTGCACAGTCTCCGTATCAAAAAATATAACAAAATTAGTAAATTCCTATCCTTCCACCTTCCCTTCAGCGATGACTTAAAAGGGTATACGAAAATTTAAATAAATAAATAAATGCAAACAAAATTTGCTCGATTGTAAAACAAACACAAAGACAGCTTTTGCTCCAGTTTCATGCTCAAGTCATTATTAATGCTATTCCTAATTCTTGCTGCTGTCGTTGTTGTGGTTGTTTGCTGTTATTTTACTTTTAATGGTTCATTGCTTTTAGAATTAAATTTATTAAGATCTTTATAAAAGTTAACCTAAGTTATGAGAAAGTTTGCCATAAATACACTTTCAGGTTTTCGTTATAATTTCATAATCATAACATCGTTGGATGTAAATTTTTGCCATCACAGTTTTCGCTTAAATTATTCCTCGTCTATCAATTGCCAACGCTGAACTGCAGCTTTTTGCTTTACCTCATCAAAATTGTCCACCATAAAGCAAATGTGCAGATAAGTTATCTCTTCGCCTTCACCTTTAGTCTGCTTGGACTCGCATACACACGCTGAGAATGACGACGTAATACTTGCAATTGCTTGGGTGAGGTACGAGTGCATTTTGCCAAAGTTAGTGTATAATCAAACTGATGTATGACCATATTGAAGTAAACAGTTTCCTCCCAATCAACATCTTTGATTATGATTGTTAAAAACTACAAAATACTCTACACCATCCTGCAGAGATTTATATAACGACTTTCGAAAATAATTCGCTCTATGGCAAGTAGTTCGATTCGAAACAGGAAACAAGACAGATAGACATGCTTGAATCAAATGAGAAAGTGATTCTAAAATGATCGACATAATAAAAATGAGGTCAGCTTCAAGTCCTTTTAGGTTTTGCATACACCCACATAAACTTAATATACCCTTGCGCCATATGTCGTCTTTGGCAAATCTATAGAACGTGTAAGTAGTTTGGCTCCCGCTTAGGATTCTAGATAAAAGCTTAGATGGAATATATACCATATTGCGTTGATTTAATAAGTTTAGTAGGGGCTTCCAATGCTCACCCACCCTTTCGAAGGGGTCAAGGGGCCAAGTTTACAGAAAACGCTTGTTGTGTCAACCAAATCGATCCCGCGCATTCAACTGTAAAGCAAAGTGATGCATAGTTACATTACAGATGCTCCGCTTTACCATGCTTTCAATTCTAAAATGATTGGTGACAACGGTAACGGTAACGTAGATCAATCTTTTGTAAGGCTTCGTTTGTGCTATCCACACACACACACACACACACTTGCACACGCGAAAGCGTGCACGTCGATGTATCTGCAATCAAAATAAATAATAAACGCACGCGTGTCATCGCAATAAATGAACCTTCAATGATGTCGTCACCACGAACGAATGAAGATGAAGATCATCTTGGCATCACCATTGCATCATCATCAAATAGTGAGATTTGTTGATTATTACAAAGTTGACTGTGTTTCTGATGACAGCTGGTTGGCCTTAGCAGGTCAAATCCGCAACGACGATAGACAACATGAAGTTGATAACGAGAAGCGGAAAACTGCGTTAAGCGTAGAAATTAGAAATTTGAATTTTTCATGGAACAATGACAAACGAGATTTGGCTGTATAAAATTTTGGAAATATCAAAGCAAGAACTGCCCCATTGATTTTAAACGCCTGCTCACTTTATAACTCTTAGTTTTCTGCCTCTCTTTTATTTCGGTTTTTGTATTAACCTCATTAGCGATAGCTTTGAGGAAGACGACAAAAACAAATTAATATTAGCTCTCAAAACCCTACGCTTGGCTTATCGCGGGATATGTGTGTTACATTCTAGTCATACGTCACTAAAATAAAAACAAACAATAAATTGAATGCAGTGATGACATGTCTTGCAACCAAATATGAAATTTTTCATAGTGAGGTAAAAGCGAACAAACGCAATAATATGATGAAAATTGCGTAAACACTAGAACAGATAATGACTTATATGTACATTCAAATATGTAAAAAATAAATCACAGTCAGGGTAACTAAATCCCGTACATGTTCACATAAATATTTCCCATAAATGATTCATATCAGTTAAAGATTCTTGTATTTTTTATATCTGAATTTGTCATTATGACGCATGTACGATTGAATGAAATGAAACATCATTTCTTCATTTCTTCAAAATTTTTCAAAATTTTTACTTTTCAAAGAATACATTGAAGATTTAACACAAAATGGGCAAGAATTTTTCTGCTTTCGATAAAGCAAATGAATATAAAGTCGAAAATGAACAAAGCATTAAAACTCTCGTATTTGTCCAAAAAAAAAAAAAAAATAATCGAGGAAGCAAGACTATTACGAACACTTTGAATTTTATGCTTTATTTTTATACTTGTCACCGAAGGGTAAGCGGTATATCCATTTTGTCGAAATCTTTGCAACGTCCACAAGGAAGCATCAGCGACCCCAAAAAGTACATGTATTCGTGATCAGCAACAAATTCTAAATCGATTTAAGCATTTCCGTCTGACCGTCTGACCGTCTGTCCATCTGTGTAGCGTCTTTTGTAACCTTGTCCTAGCCGCGAAAATGCAGCTATCGACATCAAATTTGGTAGAAACATTAGAAATTCTTGCACGCAGGTTGGTATTGAAAATGGGCCAAATCGGTCCAAGGACACGCCCACAGCACCACGCAAACTGAGAACAGCTCTGTTTTTCAAAGAGAGTGAAAAATTGGTTTTTGCTCATTGCTCATAAACTGTAGCAAATAAATGTACAAAAATTTGAAGACGATGCTGTAGCATCTCTGCACAAAAATGGGAAAAATTGATCACGCCTACTCAATATTATAGTGTGTCAAATTTTAATTATTTTTTCAATACCTTTATAACACGCAAAAACATCCTTCAAAAACCCCATAAAGTGTACAAATTCTTGGCCAGTTGCAACCCTTGAAGGCAACTAAACGTGTCCATTGTCTGTTTGCGTAACTTTGTAGTATTTGGGTAAACATTCTCCCGTTAGCGAAATTAAAGATATCATCTACAAATTTGTAAAAGAATTTGGAATTGACCTAAACTTTTCAAAGGACACGCCTACAACGCCCACATGCCTCTCGTCAAATATGACGCTCGTAGTAAGCCGAAAACGTAGAGAAAATACTTTGCGGATTACTCCTAAATTAGAGAGATAGAGATCTAAATTTATTTTAAGCAGGGTTTTACTATTTATATTCAAAAATGGGGAAAATTACACATGTTCACACAAAGTTATAAGTGATAAAATTTTCAGTTTTTTCACTTTCTTAAGGTTTAATGTTTATTGCTCGTAAGATAAATAAAGACCGAGTGTTAAAAAAATTGGGATACTACAGAAGACAATGGTGAGATTACAAGACTCGACCCCAGATGAATATAATTTTGTCATTTTCACTAAGCAAAAATTCATATATAGTTTAGTTAAACGAAAAATTAATTTTCGAAATAAATATTTTTTTAACTAAATAAATATCACATTACATAAAAGCAAATCAAAATAATCAATAATCATGTTTGTCAACGTAGTAATGGTTAATAATTTCCTTTAGATATATTCGAGACAACTTTTAAATCGATACTTGATATCAAACACTTTCTTCTCTTGGTAAGCTTCTGTTGATCCACGCAAATGAATTGTAGGAGGGAAAGTAAACACTGAATGCTTGTATCCCATTAGATTAGAGTAGAAGTATTTTCTTTTGTAATTTTTTTTTTTTTTTGTTAACGAAATCGTTTAGTATTGAAATGGTTGCAAAAATATTGCAATTTTTTTTTACATTCACCACAGAAGGTATATTAGAAATTCAAAATTGTTGGAAAGCCATAAAATATGCATCGAAAACTGCACTGTGGAAGCTTCCCACGTCTTAAACATAAGTAACCATAGAAAATATTGCAATTAAAGTATAAGCGAATATTTTTATGATTAATTAAGGAAATAATAGCAGATTACACAAATTCGCTTTCCTCAATGCCGTTGCAATCATTGCCGCATTGATCTTTGCGGTCATTACAATTTCTGCGAAAGTCATCTTTCCCTAGTCCTTAAGCTATGTCTATTTCTAGCCGATTTTCAAAATTAATTTCTATTTTTTGCATTTTCTTTCTTACAACTTTATTTTCGTCCTTCAATTGCTTAATTCTTGATTCTTCCCATTTATTTCTTCATATTAATTTTTTTCCGCCTTTCGAGTGCATTCGAACTGTAGTGAAAATCGACACAACATTATTTATTCTTGTAATATAAAAGCACTTTCATGTATTACATATATACTGAAAGAATTCTAATTGTGTTGCGTGAATTATTAACATTTAGGTTCGCCTGATTGAATCAGAGAAGCAAAAGAAATCATTTCGTTAATATTTTTGCAAGTGACATAAAAGAGCTCATGGTTAAAATTACAGAAAGGTGATTTAACGTAGATGCAATGCCTCCATACAAACTGTGCGATATTCAAATTAATTTCACCAAGTAAAACTTATGATCAAGTGTCTCCATCCAACAACTTAAAAACAAAGTAGACGACTACCAGTGAATCAACTTTTCACGATACCCATCTTTGATGAACGCCATAGTATATCTGACCTTATTTACAACATATGAACATATGTCAAGTTTGGAAACAAAAAGAATACCCACAATCATAACAAGTGGATAAAATGAGGAATATAATATATAGATATATATATATACATAGATGTATCCGCTTATCAACTTATCAATTCCTGTTATCAATTTCGTATTTTATTTATATAATTTATCGTGGGATAGCATGAAAGTAAATTCGATCATTTCTCATGGGAGTATATGTATGTTTGATATATTGATACATGAAGGCGCGTCTTAATAACAATTGAAGTACTTGATTCTGTTGGACAGAAGATTAGCTTGGCACTACGACACTCTGCCGTCGGGCTAAATAGTTCAACTTGTCTGAACAATGATATTTTGCTTTGCGATTATTGCAGTCTGTTCATTTCCCATCGTTCATAACAATACAAGATAAATTGGCTGGCTTGGAGGAGCTCTATTTACACATATACATCTATGGAGCTTGTTTATAATTCCCGATATTGAGTAAACTTAATAACTCTGGGTTGTCGACGTGTTGTAATAAGAAGCGAGCTTACAGTTGCAGAGAAGGCATGCATTTTTCTTTCAATCATAAAACCATAAGCCGACCCCTGAATTTCGTTTGTAGCGTCACTAAAACAATTCTAACTTGTAATGGTCGGAATGTCATGAAATTCTGATACATTTCGTTTGACGGCTTGCGCCCCTCTAAAAATTCTGTACATTCTTGAGTCAGTCTCCAGTCAATAATTATTCAGCGATGTGTTATGCAAAATAAATAACTTCTGCATTCCCTAAAAATGTTGTTGAGCAGAAGAAAAGAAAAACATAGACATTTGAAAAATTGAATTTAAAACGGAAAGGTATGGGAGTATGGGAGCATTTTTCTCTCATAAGAATTTTTATAAAAAGAAAAGACTAAGGTCTTAAATCCCATCCACAGCTCCACAACTATGTTTGAAAATGACTCCCTACCTCCACAACTATGTTAAAAAGCACGCATGTTAAAAACCCCTCATAGCTGCCATTATGTTAAAAACAACTCTTAGTCGCTACAAATATGCGAAAAACTGAACAAAACTACTACGTTCAACAAACATTGAAGACAAAATTATTGTCAAACGATGACTCGCTTTGTGTTTTTTATTTATTAATAATAACTTAATTATGTAGTGCACTAACATCTGAGGCTATCGACTTTATTGAAAAGCCTACCGCTTTTGAGAGTTAAATAGTTTTGGCATCGTATGTTATGTATTAGGTGCTTGCATGTATTTTGATCAGCGACATCCAGTGGTGAAAATGATAAGGTATTGCAAAGTATCAATTTACACAAAGGTTAAATTCGCCGATTTTGACCTTTCTTTAAATAAACAGTTTAATAACAGTCTTCCATTTAGTATTATTAAGTTATTCACTGTTTACAGACGACAGCTGACCATGGAACGCTCAAAATTGCATTTTCGACAGTCATTGTTTTTGTTCTTCGATTTGAAGAAATTCTTTGAGAAGGTTATGGTAATATTGGTTTAAATGTCAATGGCAAAGAAGTGCCTGAAAGACCAAAAAATTCGAAGACAATGAATTGCAAGACTTGTTGGACGAAAAGCCAGCTCAAACTCTCATAGAACTTTCGAACAGTTTAGCAATTAATAAATCACTTGCTTCTACGTGTTGGCAAATATTCAAACGGAGGGAAAATGGTTACCATACGGAGTATATAATAAATATTTTGTCAATTTTTCTCGAGCGAAGAAATGATCAAAATACACACAAGCACTTGATAGTAGAAGAGCTAGTTGAAGAAAATTTAATGTTAATATGCAGTGATTCATAACGTGTGGCAGTGTATTTACTGTCCTGAAACTACAACCCCTTGGAGAATAGAAAATTTCTAAAATAGGAACGAATGTAGGGTACAGAGTAACAAGCTAGCTTTATTTAAACCTTTTCAGCCATGGAAAATATGATAAAAATTATTGCATACATGCTTTCTATCAGTGTGTACAGCGCTTAATCATCCTTGCCTCTCTATTAAAACCACGAGCGTAACTTTTAAAGATTGGGTTAAAATGGCCCCTTATATTAATAGAATATTCGATACTATATAATTCACATACGTATGTTTTTTGGCAACTTTTTTTTTGGCCCTCGAAAGAAAAGTAATAGAGTTACAATAATTGAGCAGTTTCTTAAGTATACTTTTAAGTAAAACTTCGAAATATATTGAAGAATGGCAACATCGTAGCCATTCTCGTAAGGCATCTTCAATTAAACGAGGCCTTTGGTCTATACCTACTATGATCCAAACCTGAATTAAAAAAACAAACTATGCACACCTATATAACCACACTTGGATAAATGCATACGATTTTTTCAAAATATTAGGTTTTGCGTGATTGGCTATTATTTGAATGAAAAAGTTCAATTTTCGACTCAGAAGAAGTACTCTTCTATTCATAAGAAACGCGTAAATTAACTTATTGAAAATAACATACTGTTGTTTTGAAGACTCCAGATGAAAGTAATAAAAGTTTTAGGGGCTTTTTTTTGATTTAGTAGTCGCAATTCGTATCTACTCGGCTACTCTTCATCCTGCACTTTCAATTTCTCGGAAGAAATTATCAAGGCTACCGAATCGCTTTAGCTTCATCTACTCGGCGACTCTTCATCCTGCACTTTGAATGTCTCGGAAGAAACTATCAAGGCTACCGAATCGCTTTAGCTTCATGAATCCTAAAGGGACATTTTGACGAAGCTATTATGTATTAGGGAGGTGATAAACAAACCGGTAAATCATTAGGATGCAATTACTCAGCAGATGGCCATAGTGTCCAGAAAAAAGTAAGAAGAAGAAAAGAAAAAACATTTTTTTTTTTGCAAATAACCTTCCTCAACATATTCCAGAAAGTCCAAGGCAAAAAAAGAATTAATTTATTTTAAAAAATTTACGGTGATTTTAATACTTTAAAGAAGCTGTTATTACTTCTTTCCAAGTAACTAATGGTAATGAACATTAAATAGTTCTTCTTTACAATGAAAATCAGGTTGCAATCTTTTCTCTCTTTTTTTTACTTACGCAGATGAAAGAATCATTCACTACTGGAGTAATGAATTTTGTTTTTCTGTTTGTAAAGTCGTATACAGTGGACTTTTTCTTTCTCTTCTTTTTTATTCTTTTTCTTTGTTCCTCTCTTTAGCGCTGTTGCACATTCTTTCATTTCTTTAGCACCACGTGTAAACAAACTTTATTGCATTGCAATATTCCGTTAATGACTTCCGTTTACTTATCTACATAAAACTTCTTACTTTGTATAATATTTTATGTTCAGCACACATAAGTTTGCATATAAATTAAGATCTATATGTAATGAACTTGAAATACTTTTTAATACTTTTATCATATTTGCCAAGCATTTATTAGCCGCAATGATTACAAGATGTGTAAATTTATCGTGACCGTATGGTTGTACGTAATTTAAGATCTATAAATAAAAAACTTGAAATACTTTTTAATACTTTTGTCATATTTGCCAAGCATTTATTAGCCGGAATGATTATAAGGTGTATAAGATTATCGTGACTGTATTGTTGTTGTTAAAAGGAATTATAAGAATTTAAAAATGCTCTTGAATTATATGATTTTTTAAGTGGAACTATGAGAAGCAACTACAATAAATGTTACAACTTACTTATAAAAGAAAAAATAAAAATCCGGAAAGTATTTGTACCCTACATCACTGGAACAGGAAATATCAGGTTTGTGCACGGATGTATGTAAAACTCACAAGGACTTAAGATAGACTACCTTTTTTTACACCGATCGATTCAGAAAATGGTTCTGAATCATTCTAAGCTTATCTGTCCGCCTGATGTCTGTCCATGCTGCCGGTCGCCATTTTTGAGATATTTTGATGAAATTTGGGACATTGACGTACGATTATTGCTATCGAAAATCGTTTGGACCGGTCCACCTTTCCGACCATTTTCCATATAATACCTTATTTTCAGAAATCGTTATATGGGCAAAATTGAAATTTTGGCGACAAAATTCGCTCTGCAGAAGCATTTGAACATTTTAAATTGGTATTACAAATTTTTATATAGTAAATGGTATAATTTTTAATATTTCATGCTGAAAATCATTTCGTAATTGTAAACTGGCGTAGAAACCAACCTTGCCGCGATTTGGCCAGGTGTGTCTCTTTTTGGGATACCAACGCCTGTGAGAATTCCTCCAATATGCGGGCTTTCAAGCTTTTGCATGAAAATAATGTATAACTTTGGGTGTATTATTACCAAAACGAATGAATAATTGGTGTAGGCAATGTGGCGGCAAGCATCTAATAGTCGGCTTTGTTCGACTATAATTTTCTTACTAACTTATAAGCTTAACTTAGTCCCGAACTTCGCCAAATATGATTTTCTTATTTGCTTTCTTCCTTCGCAATACCTCTTAAAGAAGAATTCACAAAAAATTTTCTTGCACTTTCGAAAACTTAGCAAACTGCATAATAGAATAGACAACAGAAAACGTCTTAAAAGTTTTTCAATATTTTACTATCGAAATAAAATCCTTAAGTTTTTTCTTTTCTTACTTCTAACAGAAGTAATCGAAATGATTTCTATTATCGTTAAGCGTATGCAATAAAGTTTAAGACAATTATAGCTACAACTCCTGCTGTCAGTACTTTGCAAACTCTATGAAAAGGCGTACTTTTTGTTTTTGGAAAAGGGAAGGAAAGTAAGAGGGCAAGCAATTGTTATTGTTTTTATAATTGCATTGAAAGTTCGCCCTAAAGCCTCAATAAAAACTCTTCAAAAATTTAAAATCAATATTTTTACCTACTGCTGTATACACATTTTCAAAATATTTCCTCAAATCTTGAACTGTCCAAGTTCTTCAAGAAAGAAAAAAAAAACTTGTAAAGCTAACTACTTTTGTTCAATTCTTCCTAACAGTTGACACTTTTACACGTCGTTAGCCATTGAATGGCCCTGATTACATAATAATAAGAGGAAGTTTATAGTTTGGCAGTTTGCCAAATATAAGTATCACATAAAAAAAAGGAAAAAAAAAAAATTAAAATGCAGCAAAATATTTAAAACACATTCCATATGTTCCGGACAGACAAATTATATTAATTGCAATTTTTGAAACTCTCTTCAAAATCCCTATATATATTGTACTTAAATTTTGATATCATCATCGCAAAACGAAAGTTTATAGCAATTTTGTCATGTGGTTCGTTGGCAAAGAAAAAATAGACAAAGTTTTGAAGTTTGTACCTTTACTGAAGAACAAAAGGAGCTAATGTTGCACAAAGTGTCTCTGCTGCTAAATAAAGTCAGAAAACGCTACAAAAAAAAAACTAGGGAAGAATACAGTCGAACAAGGTCGACCGTTAGATGTCGTGCACAACTTCGCTTAGTACAGTTATTCACTCGTTTAGTAATACTACACCAAATTATACATATTATTTTTATGCAAAGGTATACTTTTCATGAAAACCAGCTCGTTAGAGGGTGTTCGAAACATCACATGACGTGACAACCCCAGTTTAACAAAATTGATTCACTTTCCAAAATTTTTATTATTTTTAGTTTCCGTCACAGAAGAGTAGAACAAAGACTTTCACTTCGCATAAAGGCTTGCTTTTGATGATAATCCCTATGTATGTCAGGGTCTAAAAAGTACACCTGTCTCTCTAACGTTAATTTTTTTTCTATATTGCTATTGAACAGCAATTTTCATCATAATATATTAAAAGAACTTCAACGAATTTGTTCAAATTAATTTATCTGTCAAGCTACCGCCATGAAAAAGTTTTCATCATAAAAAGTTTAGAATTAGGCCTTTTTTTCATATAACGATTTTCATTTCTTGAGAATCCTTATATGCGGTGGTATTCAAAAAATAGAGCTAGGTAGTCCAAAATCCGGTTGCTAAGGGTGATTTCTTTGCCAATTTGTATAATGAACTAACTTTCCCCACGAAACTATAAATTGTAAGCATGTAAAAATGCAGTTTTCGTAGAACGGTTTCAACAGATCGCCACAGCTAAGCCTAAAATTATTACTTTGTGGGCTTTGTCGAAAAATTTTGAAAACAACAATTTTTCCCATAAAACGACTTTCCAAAACAAAGCCTTATGCTGGAAGTGGATGAAAAGATGGTTTATTCCGACCCATTGCCAACAGCGTTTGATGTGAATAATTTAGATCGGATAAGTAAGTTTTTGGAACGCTCTCCAATGTAAACTCTCTAAAGGCAAAAAATTTAATTTAATTGATCCATGATAGTTGTTTGATATAGAAACTAAATGTACTATGTCTCCTATAAGTACTCGCAAGAAAGGCAAACCTTCACATGGCAACAATGCGGCACAATGGAACTAGAACTAATGGAACTAGCGAATATATAATAAGAACTTCGACAATTAAACCGATTTTGCTAGTTTGGACCGCTTCAATTCTCGTTGTGTTGCCGAACCATTAAAAGACCTTCAAAGACCTTCGTTTACTTAGAAGAAAAGCATAATTAATGATATTTTGTCATAAAAGTAAATGATGAGGTCTCGTCGACGTAAGGTAATTAAACTTCGATATTGACGGACTATCATTTCTTTCCCTGTTTTAATCTTCTTTATCTTACATTCTTCAGCACATGTTTATAGGAAGAAATTATTTAGTCGACGGCTGACTAAAGCTCGCGCAATTCTTTTTCACATTGGGTTTCTTTACTTTGACACGACGAACGATATGTTGTTAGATTAGTGAGCATCTTCAAAGAAGAAGAAGAAGAAATTATCTATTTTCTAGTAGAGAAGTAATTATCGTAAAATTCTACTATTGGAAATTTCCATACAATTGCTCAAAAAGAAAAGAAATGTTCTTATAAAATGTCAAAACCGAAAGATTTATCGCGTCGAGGTTATAATAGTAAAAGGGTTAGTCGTACCTTGCGTTTTTCGTCGCGTAAAGATTATGAAAATGACAATAATAACCGTGATGATGTAATGCGTAAAAAAGAATGTTCTTCAACGGGTAGGATTAGTTTTAACAAATTGCAATTAAAAGGTAGTATAAAGAATCGACTGACTGAACGAGCAATACGTACGCGCTTAAAGGACGACGAACCCACGATATCAACGTTCAATGAACGCACAAGGGGACTACGCCATAAAAGTTGTACCATGCCGAAGAGAAAATTTGGAGAAACAAGCAAACTTACACCAAGCACACTCGGATGGTATCGCGTAATGATAGAATTTACTCGACGCTATTCCAAAGATGATGTTATACACGCCCTACACAATGCCATTTTTCCGGAAATCTTCATACCACATTATTGGCGCACCGAAAAGAGTTATGTTGAATTTTTCGTCCATGAATATTCTATCGCTCAACGTCTGCAGAGCGTCGAACGTAATGTCGAAATGGACGACGGTTATTGTTTATCTATGCGGGTACGTGGTAAATGCCCAGCTGTTTCGATAGATAGGGAATTCAAGGAGAGAATGCAATTAGTTATGGCGAAACGGTATAATCCCCATACGAAATTATTGGATTTGTCCAAATTTCATGCTGATGCCGATTTTCGTACCATATTTTGTGGTCTACTTCATCCACAGGTCATGTCCGCCGCGTTAGATATCATCGAAAAACATACACCCGATTTGGAGGCGTTAAATTTAAATCAAAACCACTTGTCAGAGCTGGACAGCTTTGAAAACGTTGAACAACGTTTACCGTATTTAAAAATTATCTACCTGGCTGATAACAATATTGCTTGCCTTGCACGTCTTATGGTTTTGCGTAATGCACTCGTTACAGAATTGGATTTAAAAGCGAACCCTTTACTACAACGATACAAAGATCATTCATCTTATGTCGCTGCTGTGCGAGAAAAATTCCCGAAACTAGTAAAGCTGGATGGCGAGAAGTTGGAACCTCGAATACTTTTCGATGTCAGTGATATTTATGCTTTGCCGCGGGCAAAAGCTTTATTTTTATGCGATACTTCTGGAGGGAATATAATATGCCAGTTTTTGGAACAATATTTTAAAATATTTGATTCAGATAATCGACAGCCTTTACTGGATGCCTATCATGGACAGGCCATGATGTCTATTTCTGTACCGTCAGCCAGTCAAGTGGGCAGACTTGAATCATTTTGGAAATTCAATCGTAACTTGCGACGTATTGTTAATAATGGGGAAATAAATAGGATACGTCAGTTAAAAGTTGGACGTCTGGCGGTTGTTTCTACTTTGGCTGAATGGCCAAGAACCCAACACGATCCTCAATCCTTTACAGTGGATGTAACTATATTTACGCCTAACATGATATGTTTTACTGTTGGAGGTTTGTTTAAAGAATTTGAATCAGCTAATAACACAGCAGGCGGCGTACGTTACTTTCAACGACAATTCATTCTTGTCCCAGCTGGCAATGGATTTTGTATACGAAATGAAATGATATTTGTAACAAGGGCTAATAGATCACAAACAAGGACTTTTCTTAAACCACAAGAGACATTGCCACTGATGGGTGCATTTGTCACACCAACAGCAACAACTGAAATAATTGGCGTGCAAAATGAATTGCAGATGGATCATCAAGATGCGACTTCGTCTGCAGCACCAGACCAACCAGACGATGCTACCAAAATGCAAATGGTACAAGTGATGTCTGCGCAAAGCCATATGAACATGGAATGGAGTACAAAATGTTTAGAGGAAAACAATTGGAATTACAGTCACGCCATATTTATCTTCGATAACTTGCAAAAGACTGACAACGTACCGTCAGAAGCTTTCGCAGAACAAGTCTTTCGCTCTTTTGACGGCCAACCTATTCAGTAATTCCTTACAAGTTATTAATCGTTACATAATCAGTGTTCTCTTCTCAATTTTTCTTTTTTTTTTTCTTAAGCAATAATTTTCCTGCTTAGTATGGGTTTTTAATTTTAATTTATTAACTGGATTTAAAAAAACGAAAAGAATGAGTGAGTTTTGAATATAAAAGAAAGCAATCTTGAATATAAACATAATGAAAAAAATAAAACTTAACGATTTGAATATAATGAAAATAAACGTCGAAATCAATGAAATCATTTCCAATATTACGCATTTTAGTATACTTTTGAACTAATTATGGACCAATTAAGGTTAATAAACAGTCTAACGGCATAAACCAAAACAATATGGAATTTCCAAGGGGTAACTTGCGAGCATTTTATGCTTTACCATACGAAGATTATAAAAAGAAAGGTGAAAATAAGTTCACTAGTTCACTAGTTCACTCTGCAGGACCTCCGACGCAGCTATGATAAATATAACAACATAAAAAATGATATTCGACCATAACTGATTTCTTTATATCCATCATCGTTATCGCAAAAAAGGTTAAAAAGCGGAAGGAACTAAAGTTCTATACTCTATATTACTGGGTGGGCGTTTTCCCATTTTATTGGGATAAAATTGAAAGTTTATGTAGCGTGTGTTTATCGTAGCTGAAGGAATAATGAGGGGCGGTAACGTTTATTCGATGTTTACGCGTTTTAATTATTTCATACCCTTTCAGAAGAATCCTTCAGAGATCCAATAAAGTGTATATATAGTCTTGATTAGCATCAAAATATTAAATACTTTACCATTCCGAACAATTAACATATCATCTTCAAATTTGGCTAGTCTTGAACAAATTCTAAACCGATTTAAGTGTGTCCGTCTGTCTATCTGTGTAGTGTTTGCTATAAACATTCTCCTGCCCACAAAAAAAAAAATGAAGCTATCGGCTTCAAATTTGAAAAACACGCTAGAAATTCTTGCAAGCGAGCAGCCCAACCGATCGAAGGACACGCGTAAAAAATTTTCGCACATACAAGCTCTTTTAATATTGTGAAGTATGGAAATGTAGTTTTTTCGCTTTTTCGGACTTAGGCGTTTTAAGAATTAAAGTGATGGGTGAATGTGTTTCATAAAACACACACTACTTGTGTCACAAGGGAATATTAAGTTTCCGCAGTCGTTCGTAACACTTAGAAAGGCTTAAGATAGACACACCTTTTATTATACTCATCAATTCAAAATCGTTTTCTTGTCCAGCCGCCTGTTGTCTGTCTAAGTATCTTCATGTTCAAACTACAAATCGCAATTTTTGAGTGTTTTTTCAGGCCCCTTTTTCGACCGTTTTATGAAAAAAAAAATTAAAATTTTCAAAATTTCTCGGCTAAAGTCGCTAAGTAATAGCATTTGGACACTAATTGGTATGAATTATTAGGTTCGGCTGAGACAATTTTTTGAGGGGCTAATATTTCACATTGGAAAATGGTTCGGAATGGTGAACTAACAAAAGAATTAACTTCTTTAAATTTGAACCAGGTAGGTCTATTTTTTGTTTCCCGCCGTATATAAGGATTCTCAGGAAATGTAAACGCTTATATTACAAAAAGGCCGAATTATTTATGATGACAATGTTTTACGATGACAGCTTCTAATGTGTCATAACAATAAGGTGGACTAAATTTGGATCACTTGGGTCTATTTCTTGGTATCCACTCGTAAATAATAAGCAGTTCATAAAAAGTTTTAATTTTTAATATTTTATGATGAAAATTGGTTCATAATAGCATTTTACAAAAAAAAAGAAAAAAAAATTACTGCAGATAATCCGGACCACATTGGTCTATTTTTTAGACTCTAATACATATAGGGATGATCATGACAGGTCAGCTTTTATATGGGAAGAAAGTGGAATTTCTAGTTTTCCATGATGAAAATCGCAAAATAATAAAATATTTAGAACGCACATTAAGCGTATGAAATTTGTACAGCGTACGCTATACGATGTTTAGGACACTCTCCAATATGCGAGCATTTATGAAAAGTATGCCTTTGCATGAGAATAATGTGCAATTTTTGGTGACCAAACAGATATATAGTGGTCGGCTTTGCTCGACTATAATGTTCCGACTTGTTTTATTTGTTTCTTTTTTAAGCGAATACAAAGGGCCAGAATAACTTCATAAAGTGAGATCAACTCACCAGCATTTTTACACTAATAACTTCAAATATAAATTCGACTTAGAGATCTTTCAGAATATATTTTTATATATTATGGATAAAAAGTAAAGTAGTATAATAGTGTTTATTGGAAAATGTTTTGAAAAATTGTTTACATCCCTAGACGAGTGAAACTTTTGTATTAACCTATTTTTTTTTTTTTTGTGCGTTTAATCGGAGCATCGGACCTGAAATATCGTGTTTTTCCCTTTGAAACCATCGCCGTTCTCGCACGAATGGGAATTCATGATTTGGCTCGCATTTCTGACGAAGATAGTTTCCTCATATACCAAGAACACAATTTCAGTTATACTGAGAAATTCTCATGATGGTTTTAAATTATAAGAGAAATTTAAATTTTAAGGGATTTAAAAATTTGTAAGTTTTAAATTATAAGAGAAATTTAATTAAAAGTTTAAATTTTAGAATTTTAATATTTAAAATTTGAAATTTTTATATTTAAATTTTTAAAAATATGAAAGTTGAAAATTTAAAAATTTAAAAGAGATTAAATTGAAAATTTTAAATTTGGTAGTTTCAATTTTTTTGAGTGTTATTGAGCTTAAATTTTTAAATTTAGAATTATGATATTTTGTAAATTTGAAGTTATAAAAATTATATTTTTAGATTTAGAGGTTATAAGTAAATTTATAATAGATTAAATTGAAAATTTAGGTTTTTGAAAGTTTGAGTTTCCAGTCGTCACCAATAAATTTTTTTTGTTGGTTACATTTTCAAGGATTATTATTAAAATTTCATATTTTGTATTCAATTAAACGATTCGTTGGAGTTTCAAATAAGAATACGGAAGGAAGGAAATTTCTTCATTAAAATCTTAAATGCATTATATATTTAAAGTAAGTAAAAAGCCGCGAGTTACTTTTTGGAAAGTAATTTTATTAGGCTAGCTAATCTAGGGATACACAAGACCCTGGCAACGTAATACTTTAAGGATTATGATAATGACGCGTTGTTAATTTGTCTGTATACTCATACATTAAACAACAGGAAACATATTTCATTTAATCGAAATCTTTAATCTTTATTGTAAATCAGTAGTTCGGCTTCTTTCTATACCGATCACCAAAGGACGATGTTGTCAAAACGCTTGCAACGCCCAGAAGGAAGCATCAGAAAGTTGGTATTGAAAATGGGCTAAATCGGTCAAAGAACACGCTCACAGCACCAAGTGGACTGAGAACATCTCTGTTTTTCAAAAGCGATAAAAAATTGGTTTATTGCTCATTACTCATAAACTGTAGCAAATAAATGTGCAAAAATTTGAATGCATATCCTAAGGGCGATGCTGCAGCATCTGTACAGAAATGGAAAAATTGGCCACGCTGATGTATATTATAGTGCACAAAACCTGAATTTTCTTTTGAACACCTTTATAAGGCGCAGAAGCAAGCTTCAAAAACCAAAAACTTTTATTTTGACGGGCGCGCCAACTCCATATTATAGAGCACGAAAATGTAGTTCTTTTACTTTCTTAGTTTTTTTAAGATGACAGTAATGATCCGGTCACGACCGGATATACTTTTTTACTTGGTTTTTTCGTTCCCTTTTATGTTAGTTTGCTTCTTAGCATCTCTACTCGCATACAAGGCACCGAAAGAGTACTCTGTGACTATGCACAGTGTCCAAAAAAACGGTACATATAAAAATCCTTAATGTTTTCTTTAATTTGCATTCTTAATCTGCCGTCCACCTAAATATACGCCGTTTTTACAATCACGTAACGTGTGTATATATTTTTTTGCGACTCTCAGTATAAGAGTCTACAAAGGAGATGGCAATGCTTCGGATCGTAATCCTGCAGGAAAATGTTATTGTTTTATATTTACCACTACAGGATAAAAAAGGAAACATGTGCCCACGTTTGTTCGCTGAACGGTGCATGTTTCTATTGAGCGCAAACGTTTGTCCAATTGTGTTCCTTTGCTTGTCAATTCTTCTACTGGTTTATCTAACCATCCATTAGCCTTTGATTTGTTGTTGGAGCCTTTATTGTCAAAATTTAAAACTTTTACTTGTCATATCATGGCACTAACCATTTCGAAGAGCCATCTAAAAAGAAGTTGTAAAAATGGTAAAACCAATCTAAGGTGAAGCCTGGCATATAATTCCTCTAAAAGTACGATAAGCGACGGTAAGAATGCCTCTGATCAGATTTCTCTGTACCCCAATTTTTTTTTTCTTTGTTCACCTACAACCAACTCTTCAATTACTAATTTCAAATAACGTAATGTTGACTTTATATATATCGACATGTGGGTTGGTGCAAGAAATATAATAGAAACATAGTCCACCCAAGTATAAATATACTCTGATATTTTCAAGCTTAAGGTCTTGAGGATTTCAGCAACTTTGGTATGGTTCGCCATTTTTTAAGCCTATAATATCTCTGTGTAACGTGCACACAGCCTGGTGGCTATGCAAATGAAAACATAAGGAATGTACGTTGGCTGATAAAAGACATCAATTAAGCGACTGAATAGTGCGATACTTTCGCCTAATAATCTCGATGCAAAACAGTGGTTTAAGGAATGGTCTGCTTGTTTGTCTGCAACAGAATTCACTTGCATTTGAAGCGATAACAATATTGAAAACAATGCAGCAATCAACCGGGTTTGGATGTGTGTGTGGTTTTTCTTGCAGAAAATGCGACTGTTATTCTATTGAGAAAAAAACTTCTGTATTTCTCTAGTAAGAGCATGAAGCTTTGGTTTTGAAAGGTTACAATAAGTACGCAACAATTTTATCAAAGTTTACTTCGAGCCTTAAAAGCATTGAAGGGTAAAATTATGTTTTTACGTGAAGTTTGCTTAAGAGGAAAAACAGAAAACAAAAAATATATAAACAAATAAAAGGGAAAAACTTTTCTTATTAAAGTTTTGTAAAGAAAATTTTTGGACATTGCGCGCATATATAAGAAAAATGGAAGCTTGGCAAAATCAAAAAAGAAAGAAAAATATTATGAAAAAGGCCAGAAAAATTCAACGAAAACGTTAATTTCCTTAAAAAATGTTGTACGGAGACAAAATTGAATGAGAACGAAAACGAAATTTGCTAAACAAGCAAAAAAATGTTAACATTAAGTGAAACACCACATTGATGTTATGTTCACGAACGCATGGACGTGTCTACAAAATACGAACATATGGAATTATTCGCGTGCACAAGTGAAAGTGGCTTCGCTGCACATGATTACGAGGCCAGGTTTTACTGCGAAATTGTTAAGCACCGAGCCGAGCACCGGTAGATAAAAGGTGCGGTATTATTAATTTATGCTAAATCACGTTGTTGGCAATGTTTCTAATAAATTAAAAAGCGAAAAGTAAATATGATTACGAAGGCCCTGACATATCGAAGGTTAAAGTTAAAAAAGGGTATAAAGAGTATAAAGAAAAATCTGATTCGTTCTTATCCTTTCAGAAATTAAACACAAAAACAAATACAACTCTCAATTTCAGCTATATGTGATGAATATCATCTACATTTCTATAAGCATTTCGAAGAATAGCGTTTCAGTGAAAAGAACAACAACATTAAGTTGTTATGCTCTTTGCTGGGGGTTGCGAGCATATTGAATGATTTTAAATAGAACGTTATACAAATTGACGTAAATTGACGTTCAGTTCAAAAATTTTTTAAGAAAAAAGCAAAGAGTAATTGTGGCCGGCTTTGAACGAATCTCACGACACTTACCATCTGTTTGGTTTTTGTAGTTTCTTCACTAATACAATACAATGTGACTGCGTTTTGAAAGGATGCTAAATGAAACTCACTATTTAGCTAGATATATAACATGTTTCGTATGTACTACTTATTAGTTATTATCCTACTTGTAAACCGGTTATGGTTACAAGATTGTTGTGTGTGCACTTATCCTTCACACATGTCAATATGTTGCCGAGTAAGAACATGTTTAAGACGTCTTACCATGGCCTAAAAAAAGAAATAATAGCACTCGGACATAGTAGGCTCTAAAATGGATCAACAGACTATACGCCAAACAATTCTATCAAGTAGATGTCTTCAGGTTTTTAGTACTTCATGCCATATTTCTTTGTTTCGATTTTAAACTTAATTGACATCGAGTTTAATTTTCTGTTAATTTATATATCCTTAGACTATTATCATGAATGTAGTGAACGAACAGAGAGAACAAAACCGGTGCGATCAAAGAGGGCAGGCAGATGCCTATTCAATAGACAGATGGACAGACAGACGTGACGAAATCGATTTGACCGAAAGCGTACAATTTTAGTGGATAGAGAGGCGAACTAAGGAATGTGAAATCGATTTGAGCAAAAATGTATATATATAAATATACATAGACAGAAAGATAGGCGGGCACACATGAAGAAACCAATCCGCTCAAAGATATATATTTCCAAAAGACAGATGTAAGGAAATCCATTCGCCCAAAAATATATATGTACAATATATGAACACGGCAGAGTGGTAAATACACAGAAATCGATTCGATCAGAAGTATATATATGTAACAAAAGGACAAACGAGCAGATATATCCAAACAACAATATCTACCTTCAATAGCTAGACCGACGGGCAGACACAGCGAAGTCGATTTGATCAAAAGCATATACTCTTGATAAGTAGAGAGTAGAGGCATGAAATCGGTCTGCAAGCATGCATATTTTCAATAGGTAGGCAGACGAGCAGTCATGACGAAATCGACCCACTCAAACTACATATATGTACATATTCAACAGACCGACAAATGTACAGACTTAACGATATCAACTCGTCCAAAAATATATATATGGACAATGAACAAGTACTTATACGTATATTAAATTGACGGACATATACGACCAAATAGTTTCGGCCGAAAATGTGTATTTTCAATAGATAGACCGGCGGACAAATGTGGCAAACTCGATTTAATGCCATAAACAGACGCATGGAGGGACATGACGAAATCGTTCGATTCATAGCTTAAGAGTCTTTTAATCCATTCTCTTATATATTGTAAACCCTGAATAGGCTTGATATTCCATATATCCCATCTATGTATACTCTCTCTATATAAAGTATGTGAAGTTGAAATTTTTTCCAAAAGCTTTCAATAATTTGCATGGAACATCAACATGTTACTAAAATTGAACTTAAAATGTTATGCTGCGCATATAACTGACGCGTTCGTGCTATTTGTTAAAGGAATATTGATGAACATACCCGACTTCAAAGAACTTCTGTTTAATTCTGAGAGGAAATCCGTTCTGTGACGCAAGCAAATATAAAACCAGTTTAACGAACAATAAATAAAGAAATGCCTGCGAGTTTATTTTGAGAATTATTCGCTTAAAGGATAAATACTATAAATTCAACGTTCACCATTTATTTTGCAGACATTAGAGGCACTTGTGTATGCATTCTACACCAAAATGTTCTGAGAAACGTACATTGATTTATCTTTGATAGTGCGTGCACTTCTACGAGCATCTAGGCATTTAAAGATTGCATCTCTGAAAGTATGTCTTACAGCATTAAAATACAATCGTAACGCATATCTGCTCTATATATGGTTGCTTTAAATAGCAGATTATTGTTGCATCTGTATAAACGAGTAAGCACACGCATCCAACAGATGCTTTATCTATTTTCATATGAACCGGAAACAAATCAGTATGCATTTATATTATGTTCATAGCAAACGCACATATATACACTCATATTAAGCTACATCTTTACTTACTGTTTTTATTATGAAAGTTTTATGGTTTATTTTTCTACGTACTTTTCCTCTTCCTTTGCTGTTTTTGTTTCTTTTTTTTCTAATTTCTTCATAGAGATTCAATTTTATAAAAGCTCTTGAATTGTTAATTTAAACAAATGCGCTTATGCTTCTCTTCATGTGTTGCTATGCAAATGTAATGCTGGAACATATTTTTACTTATACGCAAGCATATATTTATGTCCGGTTTCATTAAAATCATTATATTTCAGTAGTACAATGAAACTCTCAACTTTGCTATTCTAAAGGAAAACATCTAAAGGAAAGCTTTAAACAATGAAATTTACCATTGTCTGGCTATAACTCTGCTACTTAGGATTCATGGCGTTAGTCGGCCTAGAAAGAATCTAATAACAAGCACAATTATTAGTGTGGAATGTCGTTGAAGCGAAAAGTGAATGCAATTAATATAAAACTATAAATCAAAATGGATGCTTTTATATTCCTATCCCTTTGAGGTTTATCCACCTTTCATTTTTAAAATCAGGAAAGAACTATCACGTATCCCATAAAATACGCACATTCTTAATCACCATTACTTTAACTTGATTCAATGAGTTCAGTTAAATGTCGACCGTGTCGGGCTATTCATCCGTCTATCCACCTCTTATACATACCTTAAAAACATCACTTGATCGAGAAAACCGCTTAGTTACATATAATTTTTCTAATGCTTTTATAAATATTACTGGTCGTCGGACTTCGATAGAGAAAAACAGCCGATTAATAATAAATGGGCGACAATTTTTACAAATACTTTATTGCTCCAAAGTTGTAAATTAATTCTTGCGTTTTTTCTCGTAAATTTTTCTCCAATCGTTCATAGATGACATTTCCTTTATTGCTTTGTGGATTTCTCAGCAATGCTTACTAAGTTGTTTAGTAACTGCTTATTTAGAATTAGCTAAAAAAAAAGTAAGAAAATGCGTATTCGGTTGGGATCGAATCTTTTGTACCCATCACCGCTATCCCGTAAAATAATGTAAATTGAAAGAAACGGAGAGCAGATGTGTCCTGGGTTTTGGTTGTGTAGGCGTATTCTTTGACCTGTTTGAGCCATGTTGAAACTCTTTCACAAAATTGCGATATCTTCATTTTTGTGAACAAGAGAATGTGTACCACAAATACTGTACAGTTGGGCATACGGACAGATGGACAGACGAGCAGACGATACATGGCCAGATGAACAGACGGATCTACTTACATGCATTCCGAATTTGAAACTAACCAAGAATTTATATATTGGATGGTATTTTTAACGATTGCTTCTGCGCATTATAGAGGTGTTGAAAAAAACCAAGTTTTGATACACTATAACATTAGGTAGGCGCGGTCATTTTTTTCCATTTCTATATGGGTACGACTTTATCGCCCATGGAATATACATTCAAATTTTTGTATATTTATTTGCAGGAGCAGAAAAACATAAATGTTCTCCGTTTACGTGGTACGGAGAAAGACATGCCCTTCAACCGATTTGGCACATTCGCAATACCGATTTGCGTATAAGAACTTTCAATGTTTCTGTCAAATTTGAAGTCCATGTATTTTTGCGACCAGGAATATGTTTACAACACACATTATACAGGCGGACATTCCGATATGCTAGGACATCGATTCAGAGATTAATGCTGGTCAAGAATATGTAGCCTTTGTGGGGCCTCGAAACAAATTGAGATTACATTCCACCGTTCGGTGATTGGTAAAAAAATAAAAGAATTAAAATAACGGCATATTAATTAATCCTAGACATTTGATAGCATTCATTATGTTTTTTGTTAAAGCAAAATTGAAATTATACATTAAACAGTAACACGAGCTATTTATCTCAGTGCTTCATATATGTGTAAGCGGCTGCTATGATTAAAAGTAAAAACTTTATCTGAAATAAATTGTATTTATTTTATATGTATTTCGAGTGTTTACATGACACCATTAGCTCTCTAATTGACACTAAATTTTTTATTACCGATTAATTTTTGGCATATTTGTACAACTTCCTTGGCATACATGGATGTAAAATGTTAGGCTTCACCTTTCGCAGGAAGCAGCCAACTTAGTGAAACCAACATTTAAAATTCTCGTTCATTAAATGGTTTAGCTTTTAGGGCGGTAACTCTGTGCTCGATCCATGCGATATGTCGACTACCCTCAATCCAGATCTTTCCTGGCCGATTTGTTGCATATTTTCAAAAGGATTTGCAATTTCAAGAAAGATTGGGAAGAAAGATTGGAAATTGTCAGTAACATCCTTTGTTCCTTTAAAATATTTATCGAGTAAAACAATACACTTGACTCAGTCATCGTACTATTTTTATACCCACCACTATAGGATGGATGTATACTGATCTCGTTTTTTTTCATAATATGTGTAACACCCAGGAAGGAACTTTCAGAGACTCTATAAAGAATATGTATTCTTGATGAGTGTGAAATTCTGAATTGATTTAGCAACATCTGTCGCTTTGTGTGGCTGTGTGTCAGTGCGTCTGTGTGGCTGTGTGGTTGGCTGTCTTGGCCGCAAAGATAAAGATATCGACTTCAAATTTGATAGAAACGTTGAAAGTCTTTGCACGCAGGTTGGTATTGAAAATGGGGCTAATAATAAATAACACAAACGCACATTCAACAAGTAACGTGCTTAGGAATTTACAAAAGCCGGTCTTTTCCCCGCAGTCTTCATATGAAACTTAAGTAGATTAATTTACTTAGGCAATTAAAGGCCAAAAAAGAAGCAAAACAGTTTCACGAAACATTCCCACAAACAAAAGCTATTTCTGTCATGGTTAAATTACTTATGACTTTGAACACGGTTCTGTCGATTTTGTCGATATTTTTCTTATTACAGAAAGACAAATCAAGGATCCGTTACGTTGCGTTGTACCTTAAGTGCTTTACAATATTCATATATCGACGTTTTCGAGAGAACGGAAAATATTTTAAACGATCGATTCTATTGAAAAATCGGAGTCTAAATTAACTCTTTTGCTCCATATTTTATATAGGCAAACATCTGCAACCGATCTTAGAAAAACCACTCCAATCAAGTTAATTTGATGACAAATTACCTCATAGGCAGTCTTCCTTCCTGAGTCAAGAGAGCTTCCACTCAAATTACCCCAGTATTTTTGTTTGATTAATACTAAATAAACAAATTTGTAAGTTTTTATAAATGTATGCGTGACATTAGATAAAAGTTGTCTTCCTCGACCATTACGTTGTTACGCAGCAATGAAATATTCTTGAAAACGCATAAAGTTCTCAAAGCAAGCACTTGAAAATAATTTATTAAAACCTTTGTGAAAATGGATGGTCTTCGCTGTCTACGGTTCTCTTTAAAATAAAAAAAATGTTATATTTGTGTTTACATAGTTTGGTGCACGTATGCTTGCACGAATTACTAAAACAAAATCTATATCATAATTGATATCAGAAATTTTTAAGATACTTAAACATAATGTTATATTTATGTATACGTTTATATGTTTTCCGTATCCTGTACAGCGTTATACGTGTTTGTTATTATAACATTAAAGCACTCGGTATTTGTATTTTATTCTTTGAAAGAATATATCTTATCAAGAATATGGCACCCAGGAGAAGTAGTTTACATACAATATTACATAGAGAATATTATATATACAATCAACGACATTTATATGATATATATAGTACGTTTCATGGGTATACATATATAATGCCGCTTATCTATCATGCCTCTTAGAAAATTTATATATTTTTGCTTAAAATGAAATACTGGGTCGATATAGGCATAACTATCCTCAACATTCTCTCGGACACGTAAATAAAAACACTGGCTTCAAATCTGGCACAGAGAAATCAGATGTTCTATATCGGTCGGATTGGTCAAAAAATGCGCCCGCAATACAACAGAAATCGAATCGCCTCTCTGCAATAGGTATAACAGTAAACATTTTTGCATACATTAGATGTTTAACCCTACAGCAAAAATGGAAAGATTTGGCTACACCGACACAATATTATAGAGCGTAAAGAAACATTTTTTTTTTCATTTTTGTTTGTATATTTAAGATAAAGATGTGGTGGGTATAAAAGATTCGGTCACAGCTGAATTCGATTTCCTCACTTATTAGAACTTTAAGTATTGAAGGAAATTAAAATTATTGTGCTATTACATTTCCGCTATTGATGAATACTATCGGAGATTTCTGTCATGAAATTTAACAATTTTTCGAGTGCACGCACACTAAACGTTTTCTCATAAATATATATGTATATGTTTTTAAGACGCCATCGTCACTTAAGGCAAATCTGCAACCCAGTGATGGTCAGACAGAAAGAAATGGGGGATATGTGTGTGATCGGAGTGTGAGAGGTGTAAGCCCGATTGGTAAGTGCCATGCTTCGAATGATCACGTATTCGCTGTAACTGCCCCCACAACCCCAATCCTAATTAAAGTATGCTCCATCGCACTGGGATTTGCACCCGTATGTATAGAAAACTTGTTCAATCTGAGACGATGTTTATCTATAAACAAAAATCCTCAAATGATTTGATGGGAGATTTATACAATTATAGAGATTTACACAACTAGTAAAAAAGCGCCCACTTCCTGTGTGGACTGCCTCGCTCCCAATAGAAGCTGTGAATCATATCTGGTCATCACCATGGCCATTGTTACGTGAGTTATGCTATCGTACCTAAATCTCTCCCTTTTATCCTATATCATCATCATCATGCACAATCACATCAAAATGTACGCACTTCAGACACTCTTCATTCCTATACCTATCTTGCACGCTACCCCTAGTCCAGCTTTGACCTATCGTAACAAACTGAAGACGATGTCCTTGCTTTGATCCCGTTCGAAGCTTTGATTCCCTACAAACCATTTAATCTGTCTCAATTACAGTGCAAACGCGTTCTTAATATAAGACCTATTCTAAAACGTGCATCAATGTCTGAGCTGTCCAAGTAATTCCTGTCAGACAGACAACATAGAATCGGTACAGAAACCGTTCTACTTTGTTGTCCTGCGGCCTATGAAAATCATTTAAAATTCATGCTTATAAAGGGGAATATAAGTTTTTCTCATGTTTTCTTAGTCAAGGATCCTTAAAAGGTCCTCGCCCGCCTTTCTAAGCCCTATATCCCAGTTAATCTCTCTCTGCTCTCTGATCATTCCGCGTGATTTGTAAAAATTTGAATTACTTTTATCCGCATCTTGCCTTCTTCGAGATGGTAGTTTCCTTTGACAAAACATTTCTATGTGGGAAGTGAGTTCATCCATATTCATGGGGAATCACACATATGTTAACATTATATTTAAGCATGTGGAAGCTTTTGTGCCTTTGACATATTGCTTTAACAGCTTAATTATATATGTTAGTTACTCGCACTTGTAACTTTTCATTAATTTAATTATGTTTTATTGCACTATCCTTTATATTTGCATATTTTGCATCATATTTTTACGTGGTATGTTTTTATTGAATGTATAGACTGGCTAATTATATAGAATAAATAAAATAAATACAAAACAAAAGAAAAAGAAAAAGAAAGTTGTATTCGCCAGGGACGTTCTAGACTCGCAAGTTCTTTTATTTGATATCCATGTCACTGGTATTATTAAACGAAAACTAATCGCGGCGTCTACCTTATTCACTTTGGAATTAACCCATTTTTAGACAGATAGTATGTCTGCATTTGAGGGATGTACAAAACACTCTGTCGGATTTGCGTTATGATGAAGAAGCATAAAAACTCCAAAACGTGAAAAAAATAAAATTTAATAAAAAGGAAATGTAACTTTTTGTAGGCATGGCCGATTTTTCCACGTAAAGAGTAGGATGTTTCATAAGGTAAATCTGGAAAGTGCCTTCTAACTTTTATAATTTCCAAGTGACGAGCAAAAACCTACAAATTTTTGCTAAGAAAAAATGAGTTGCGTTCACTTCATGCTCCACTACGGCGTTCTGCCCTGACCACTTTGGCCTATTTTCAATACCAACTTGCATGCAAAAACTTTCAATGCTTCTATCAAATTTGAAGCCGCTATCTTCATTTTTGCGACCAGGAGAGTGCCAACAACAAACATCATATAGACACCCAGAAGGACAGGCATGGCTGAATCACTTTAGAATTTCACGTTGATCAAGAGTATATACACTTTATTAAGTGTTTGGAGTTTCCTTTCGGGATAACATACATAGTGAAAAAAAAAAAACCAAAATGACCAACAACCCCCATCTTACTATGGTGGGTATAAAAAGTAAGAAAATTATATTCGATCGAATGCTTCACATCCTTTACAATGATCACAGCAAAGAGCAAAATTTTCATACTTTATACTATTGTGCGAGCGCGGGTGACTTTTCTGTTTTCAGAATAAAAGCAAAAATTTATACGGTGTATATGTTCCACGTTATGAGTAAGAAGACAAAAATGCGGAAATCAAAGTATTTGGCAGTTTTTGTCATATGAACGTGTTGCAGGCGTGTTGTTTGAATAGTTAAATTTTTTTTCAAATTCTTTTGCAAGTTTGTACGCAATATTTCTGCGTACAGCAGAATGTCTACCACAGCTACAACACGATTGCGCTGAAGGGCAGATGGATAGATGACTAGAGGGACACCCTTAGATGCGTTCCGAATTTGAAACTGGCGAAGAATTTATATACTTTATGGGGTTTTTGAAGCTTGCTTTTTCACGCTATAAAAGTGTTCCAAAAACCTTAAACTTTGATACATGATAATACTGAGTTGGCGTGACCAATTTTCCGACTTTTTTTATAGATACTACAGCACGACTTAGAATACACGTGCAAATTTTTGTATATTTATCGATTGCGATTTATGACTAAAGAGAAAAAGACCAATTTCTCACTCCTTTGAAAAGAAAGCTGTACTTTATATAGTACTGTAGACGTGTCCTTCGCTCGATTTGACCCATTTTCGATCCCAGTTTCTGTGCAAGAACTTCTAATGTTTCTGCTAAATTTTAAATCGAAAGTTTGATTTTTTCGGCCAGGAGAATGTTTGCGACAGACGGACAAACAGACGGACATTATTAAATCGATTTACAATTTGATGCTGATCAAAAACTTATATGTAATTTATGGAGTCTCAGAAGCTTGCTTCTGGGCGTTGCAAACGTGATGTCAACATGAGTATACCCCTCATCCTTCGCTGGGTGCTATAATAAATAAGTGAAAGAAATTATTTTTTTTTTTGTGGTTTAAATTCAACATATTCCCAAACTCGGTTTACAAAATTGTAAAATCATTAGTTCTGTCCTCCAGGTTAGAAATATTTCTTTTTCTTTAAATAAACAGAATAATTTATTTGATACACCACTAGAGGCGATCCACTTTTAATTATTCCCACTTAAAATTTTACTACAAAACTTTACTCGCTTACGAGATGAGCGAAAAGTACATCAAAGAATCGTTATTCTAAGTGTATATAAAATTTATGACCCTTGCAGCCTAAAATAATTGTAAACGGTATTAAAACGACACGAGATCATAGTAAAGAAAAAATGTTTCTTTATGGTCAAAAACAGAAATGACAATAGCAACTTTTGCATCATTTTCCTCATCTAGCTTTCGGTTTATTTTTTTTTTTTTTTCTATTTTTGCCTCTCTTTTTCTGCATGGTTATTGTGTTTTAATTTTTGCAGATTTTTGTGTCATTTCAATTTTCAATTTCTATTACGAAAAGGAAAGAGAAAAACATCCAGCTGTCATTTAAATACAAAATTACAAAGGGCTCAAAATATTCCGGAGACGTATTTTAATTTTTTTTTTCTATTTTATTTTTTAAAAAGCTGATGTTAGTGTAAATTTTGTATAAAATTCTGCTAACAGTCGAGCAAAAACAAGTGGGAGAATTACAACAGCTTTACAGCGAATCTTGGATACTCATCGGAGTAAGAAAGTAAATAAATCTAGAATCTTTCAGCAGTGGATATCATTCTAAATTTCGCACAATTGTTGAACTGTGAATATACGAATGGCATGTTGGAATGTTTGAACAAGACGATGCTTTCTTCGTAATATCAGTCCGCATTGTGGAGTTATTTTCATTTCCTTGAAAACCTAAACAAACGAAATATTCCTCCGAGAACTCAAGAGAAACATTTGTTTAACATCCGCCACCGCGTTGTGGTTGTTGGCCTGTGGGTGTAATTGGGTGCAACTTTGGAAAACGCTATTTGGTTCAACCCTTACAGTAAATGAATGCGTTATCGAACAATAAGCGCCATCTGTGACGTCGCTCGTGAAACAATGGCTTTAGTCTTCCATAGCTTTAACTTGACGTCTCTTGCTGAAAGCTCCTTTATAAACAAAACGTGCATATAGTGGTCGGAATCGTACGTTACGATAATGAGATAGCAAATACCAATTTTCAAATTTATACCTTACTATCCACGATCTCCAACGTTTATAAGATCATCTGATCCCTAAACTTAGAGTGTGTACGGAAAGCTTAGTTTTTCAAAAGGGGTTTTAACCAAAATAGTATAGAAAGAA
Organism: Glossina austeni; assembly: GCA_000688735.1. Classification (NCBI taxonomy): domain Eukaryota; kingdom Metazoa; phylum Arthropoda; class Insecta; order Diptera; family Glossinidae; genus Glossina; species Glossina austeni. Next base: position 357,113 of record KK502506.1, read on the forward strand.
ATGATAGGCAAAAAGGTAAAGACATGGACACGCTGGGTTAAACCGATACATTACACTACTGCTTTCCATGATCTACTTAGCCTGTAACTAAATGAGTATTTCTTTCCTTCCTTAAGGAGGATGGTTGAGGTTTCACTATTAATACCTTTTTTTTTTTGTTCTACTCTTCCTACATTTGAACTGAGGTTCAATCTTGCCTTGGTAAAGTCGTATACCAAAAATATCCGTTGATCAAAAACACGGGGCATTTCTGAAAAAAGGCGCGTAATCCAAAAAGCCGAGTAGTCACAACCGTCATAGCCGCAAAATAGTTTATCGGTCTTTGAACTTTTTGCTTTTAACATCTTAGAAGTATTGAATTTTTTTCGGAAACTTTTGACTCGTTTTTAATGATCCTAAATAAATGTCAATATCACCACTAGCAAAGACCACGTTGTCTGACACAATTTTGTACCTTGTTTTTATATGAATATACAATTATAGAACTGTATATTAAAAATCTAACTTCTTTGCCAACAAAGACTTGCTTTCCGCAAGATTGGCTGTGCCCAAGAAGTTCAAAAATTGGGATACCAGTTCGAACTTCAGCGCGGTTAATTTGGTTTTTAAAAACCAAAAACATTCGTGAAAATCCTTGTATAGAGAAGGATCCAAAAGTAGGAGTACGTGGTCCAAAATTTGTAGAGTTAAGCCTTATGTCAAATTACAATTAAGGGTTAATTGCCTTCGAAACATACTAAAATTTACACTTTTCTGGCCTATGGGGGATCAATTTTCGTGAAAATCCTTATGTTCGATAGAATTCAAAAAATAAGCCGAGATGGTCCAAATTTGATACGATTAATTTTTTTGTGTTACGTTATTATCATGATCTGATTTTCATCATGAAGCTTTTAAATTAGAGCCTTTTATTATATGAACGTTAGTTTTCGGTATATTGTTGGTTCGAAAAATGGCCCCTGCCGGTCCAAGGTTTTCACATGAAATGAGAATTCCGAAATACTATTGCGTAGCCAACTCTGTCGAAACATTTTGAAAATAGCGATATTTTCCGTATAACGTCTTTTCAAAAGAAGGCGCTATATGGGAAGTAGTCAACAAGGTGGTCCGACCCATTTCAATAGGGTGCGTCCTTGGGACCCAAAATTTCATTAAAATATCTCAAACAATGCGGTCTTCAAGTTGAACACAAGAAAAAAAGACGGACAGAAATACAAACCAACAAACTTAGATCGATTTAAAGAATAAAAGGCGGATCCACATCAAGTCATTCTTGGCGTTGCATAATTGAAATCCATTTCTTGACGTTGACAAACGAAACAACAAATCTATTACTCTTCGCTGCTAGATACACATAGCATTTTTTTGTGCATGAAAATTTGGAAAAGGGTCGACAATGAAGAGATGAGCACAAAGCCAGAAACTATAAACAACATTTATGGCTATATCTTAAATATTGTGTAAACAACAACGACAACAATCAGCCAAATGGATGGTTGGATGTATTTCAATGCGAAAGAACATTTTTTTCTATGATAGCTATGAACGTCACTTTAGGCAGAAAAGTTATATCACTTGCCAAAAATCGTGAAGAAAGATGGAATATAAAGACGAATTATAGCAATTGACAGGCATAAAATCTATAACAATTTACTTTTTAACAAGCCAATGATGTCAACGTTTCCAGCAAATAGTTATTAAGGAAGTGTTGTTCAAACTTCATCTAAAAATTTTTCCGTTTATATAAAGCGTGAAACTTAGCAGACCACTACTGCAGAGTTTTAATTGAATTCATTCACAATTCCATGCCGAATGAAAACCCAACCCTCTGGCAGTAACGTGCGCATGCATGCTTTGCACTTTTCTCTATATTGTCAAAGATACCTATCACATATATTTGTAGGTTTTTATTTAAATTAGTTTTAACAAATGAAAAAATTCTTCTTTCTATTGTTTCTCGTTTTTTTTTAGTTTACGTCTTTCTACTCAATGTCAAGTGCAATTAAAGGTAAAATGTATGGTGATTTATTTTCAAAGAAAACACAACTTGAGTTAATCAGAAATTTTGAAAGAAAACACAACTTGATTTAATCAGAAATGGATGCAATTTTTGGCCAGTAATTGGAGATTTCGAATTGATCGTGGCCCTATCTTTCCTACAGTTATAAGTTTTACATTTCTAATCCGTACAAATACACATAAGCTACATATTTTCATAGTCAAGATAAATGCCTACATCAAATATAGTCCTTTTGTGTCTGCTTAGCGAGCGAGAGCCCAATTATTACCCAAAAAAAAAAAAACTACAACAAAATGAATCTTCAATACTTTCTGTTAATTGTTGACAAGTTACAGTGCATACGGTCGCCCACAATGAACATTTCCTCCTTAGCACTGACTAACTTTGCTGACCGGCTTTTGTTTGCCTTAGTTTTCTATACCAACCAATTTAAAGGTCTCTATATATTTTGTCTTGAAAAAAGATTCGTGCTCGAATTGCTGCTAGAATATATGAAGTGCAGATGGTTAAGACAAAAGTCATTTCAAAAGCAGCATTTAAAACCAATGAATGTGCGAAAAATGTAAAGTTTCAAACGTGATTGTTATCGAAAGCCAGAACAAGAAGGTCATTTTACGCAATTTACAAAATTTTGATAATAAGGATGGTCTAGAGAGGATTAGAGCAAGGCTGACAAGATAAGGTTCATTATTAAAAATTTAGAGCTTGGATTTTACAGTATCTAGGGCGCAAAGAAATAATGAACGGCATTGTAAAAAGAATTGAACAAACCCAATAAATAGGCAATCATTTCGCATTATGGTTGCTATGAACCAAAACATTCAGTCGTCAAGAAATGGAAAACAAGCCGCCTAAGCTATGTAGCTTGTCCCGAACCCATTTACTCAAACCTCTTTTTATTTCCGGGTCTTCACTGCAACGTAACGAAAATGCGAAACTTTTCTGAATGATTGACTAGTAATAGAAACGAGAATAACTTGTGCGTGAAGCAGGGAGGAAGTCTGATATTTATCGCATTTCTGTTCAAAACGCAGAAATTCTGCATTCACATTCATATTGAAAGAGTATAATAATTATAATCTATGAGTTCCAGGTAGCACTCCAAGCTTGGATCCATACTGTTGGCAACAAAATCTGCTGTACTTATGAATTCAAGAGTTATTCAGAAAACTATATTCATTCGCATCAGGCCTGCAATAGCACGCAAACTGAGGACGTCTCTTTTCCAAAAGTGAAGCAAACTGCTTTTTGCTAGTTACTCACAAGCCATAGCAGATAAATCTATAAGAAGAACAATGTATACTCTAGATAGCCGGGGCTAAAACACCTGTACAAAAATCAGAAAATTGGCGAGGTCTGTCAAATCTCATAGTACCTCAAGATTTCAGTCTTTCGTCAAAACTTTTTAGCGGCCAAAACCGATCTTAAAAAAAAACTCATAAAGTACATATATTCCTAATTAGCGTCAACTTCCAAATGCATCTACACATTTCGGTGTATTTGTGTGTGGTAAACAATATTCAATTCACAAAAATGAAGACATCGCCTCCGAATTTTCAAAAGATTCAATCGAGCAACAGGATACGCTTACAATGCCATTTTTATTGCTTACTACTCGCAAGCTGCAATAGATGTAAATTTTCAATTTTTCCCACAAAAGTAGAAAAAATTAGTTACGCTCACCCAATAATGCGCGGTGTCGAAATTTGGCTTTTTATTTTTTTTTTTTTTGCGATAATGGTGATCGGTATAGAAGATTCGGTCCCAGCCGACTATAATTTTCATACTTGTTATCGTTGTATGTGTTTTAGTGTATGAGGAAGGAACACAATACTATTTGAGTTTGACACCAGATAGGTTTTCAATTTACGCCATATTGTAGTCCAAGGCTTTCACCGACTCGCCTCATTTTCATCACCAATCTAAAAAAATAAATAAAAAATAAAAAATTTCAATATGTTTGCTATCTTGAAGGACAATACGTTAGCTTTTGCAACCAGGGGAAGCTTGGCCACACCCAGACGGACGGGCAGACATGCCTAGGTCGATTCTGAGTTCGATCCTAACTAAGAGTGAGTGCATTCTAATTCAGGTGTTTGCACTTCTAAGTGTTGTAAACTGAAAATTCCTCCATACTCCGTCTCTTGAACTCAAAAGTTTGTTATTTCAAAGATGGCATGCCTATGATTATATAGCACGTTAGGCTTGCAGTCCGCAAGAGTAGCCGAATAGGCAAAAACAGCTACTAACAAGTCATTATTAATGGGTTTAAATCTCAGCCCGATAGAGTTTACTTTGGTCATAGCTACAATGATTGTTCAGTCGGTAAAGACCGACTGATTGCGCCACTAGGCTTTGGCCACTCCCCTATATCATCTACTTTCCTCACTTTTTCGTCTTTCTGGTACTCACAAAGTTACATGAATAGAGAACATACCCTGAGTGATCAGTCATTTAAATAAAAAGAAAAATAAGGTGCTTTCGTAGTGTACGAAGAAAACAAATGCCGACTCAGAGCAACCACTCGCTCAAAAACGCATAATACAAAATATGTAAATATTGCTACGAAAATCCCATATTTTATGATTTATGTTTTTATGAAAAGCACTCGATTTAACAAGAAACAAAATCTCAGAAAAAAGAAAAACAATGACACTTTACCTTCCTCACGCAGCTCGCGACTCGCGAAAAGATTAATAACAATAACAACAACAGAAATATGGCGCAAAAAGAGAATAACACAAAGATGTCGCGATGAGTTTACGTAATGTTAACTTGCTTGCAAAAGGGTACATAAACGGAACTTTTGCTGACAGATTGAATGAGTCAAGAAAGTTTGGTTGTAATATCAAAGCGAATTTGAAAAGAATTTGTAAATAAATTTCCTAAGAATTGTAAATAAAACCTGGACTATCCTAAAAATCACTATTCGAACCTTGTTTCAAAAGAAATTGAATAATAACGTAAAATTCACAAAATACGGATATACGTTAAAATATTTATCAAGTAATAAGTATAAATAACCCAGACGTGCGTTACGCCCGCACACTAAAATTCAGATAGAAACCCCTAGACAAAGGTTATTCATTTCATTCGAAAGTCTTGAGAAACTATAAAACAATTTATTATTATTATTATTACATAAATTTAGCCAGAGAATAAATTCAAAGGCTAAAATCTTAAAGCACTAGCATCTAAGGCTTCCGCCTTTATTTCTATTAGTATTTATTATTATTATTATTATTAGCATTATTATTAAAAACTCTACTGCACTTGAGGTTTGAATCCACGACCATTGAATTGCTAGTCGAGACTCTTGCCTGCTCGGCCACTCAGGCGGATATAAAACAATTTAATCAATATACCTTGTTAAAAATGTTCGGAGGGCCACGATTAGATTGCAACATGGGCATATGGACGGACGCATTACTTTTTTAATACGATTCACAATTTGGCGTTGAAATACATTCAAATTCGTCCTACTTGTTGTTCAGTAAGCTTAAGAAGTTGCTTAAGTTGCTCAAGTGTAATGAAAAATTCCGGATACCTGTTGAAAAACACTCATAAACGTCGACGGTGTGTATTTCCATGAATGAAAAACGGATTGAGAAACGTTTGTTTTTGTCTCAGTCCTTAGGGTGAAAAGAGAAAAATTTTAAAAAGCTTTAGCTGAAAATCTTACATATTTTATAACCATAAACTATATGCTGCATCCATGAAAAACATATGTACATTTAAGCAAACATACGTAATATAAAAATTCGTCTGTGCGTATAGGTTATAAAAATAAAAAAAAAAAAAACACATTATTTTATATGAAAGTCAAGCCTTTGCTTAGAAACAAAACCGTACAACCAAACCGCATTGTGTACCATACGTACGCTTCTTTTTCCCTCACAACGTTAAATATTCATTTCATGAAAAGAAAAATCGTTTTGCAGTTATTTAGCTCTAGACGAATCTTTATTATCGTCTATCACACTTCTCTTCATATGAAGGCATGGATATAAGATATGAAATAGTAAGTGCGCGGTGACGGCAAATCCAATCATCTTTCATATGATGAAAAACCATATTTCCATTGTACGAGAACGAAGTCTTTATCACCTCACCTTATCTCATCCTATGCTCAGCTTAGAAAGCGACAACAACAAAACAATTAAAACTAAACTTTTCAAAAGTCAAGCATTGCATGTCTATGCAATGTTCGTTAATTTGTCTACTAACCATTAGTCGTTGCTAATACGCCCTAACTTAAATAGTGCAAAGATAATCTTATAAAGTGCGTGGCACGTTTCTACTATACTATATATGTCCATATATGTACATACATATATATATATGCATATATATATATATATATATATATTGCGCATATATAGTTGCGTTTAAATGGAAACCAAAAGTGCATAAAAACAATAAATAAACTCATTTGTACTTGTGTGAATGTAATAAAATGCACACATTAGAGATTTCACAACATAAAAGTAGGTAAAGTTCCGAATATATATTGTATGCTCGTAAGCATTATTCGCAATACCTTTCCATGCAAGCACGGTTACCACTATTCTATACGTTTACCACATGTTATATACCATAAATACGCATAAACTCGTACTAATGAGCTCTTAATTACTTTAAAATGTACGAGTGCCCTTCCTTAAATAAGAACAAAAAAAAAAAAGAAGGAAGAATAAAATTTAATTCATTCTAATGTATTGTGAAAATTTTTCGGCCAAAAAAAGACCCCTTTTTTGATTATACTACGCATTACGATAAATTTTTGGTAATATATGTCGGGTGCATCTACATTGCAGTACAAATTCGCCTTACACCTGTCGCACAATATATTTGATTGCAGAGAAGGTCGCTTAATTCATACGAGTCCTGTCACATCCAATCCCCTCGCGTGCTTTTTGGCACTTGGACTTGTGTTAAGAGCTCTCATCGCCGATCTCGCCTTTGGTATGTTATGCTATTTGTGGTAAAGATATGCTAAATCTATGCATAGGCATGCAACACCCAAAAAGATTTAAAATAGACCAACTTTTTGTCAGACTATCATGAAAATCGTGCATTTCAAAAAAAAAAAATGAAGACTACGATCTTCTACGAAAAGAAATTTTTGAAATGGTAAATATAAGGTGCGTGAATATATTTTGATCAGTGATATTCAATGGTGGAAATGATAAAGTACTGGGAAATATCAATGTGCATAACGGTTAAATTCGATGGTTTTGATGTTTTCCTACAAAACATAACAGTTTTCCATTTACTACTATTGAGTTGTTCAGACGTTAATCACGAAAGTTCATAACTGCACTTTCGACATTCGTTACTTTTGTTGTTTGACTCGACAAAATCTGCTGGCGAACACCATTAAATACCTTTAGCAGCTTCCGGTGATGCTGCTCCATCATATTTCAATTATTGATTTTGGTCTCAACGGTTTAAAAGTGTTGATTTTGAAGTTCGTAAACAATGGATTGCAAGACTTCTTGGACGAAAATCCAATTCTAATTGTCACGGAACTTTCGAGCAGCTTAGCAGTCGATGAATCAACTATTTCCAGACATTTACATGGGCGATGGGAAATATTCAAAAACAGGGAGAATGCCTATCACACGAACTGACTGAAAATGCCATTTCGAACGGTTTAACATTGCGGTTTTATTGCTCGCCAAAAAGGGAGAGTTTTCTGTGGCGTATTATGACTAGCGACGAAAATTGGATCTACTACGACAACCCTAAGTGATGGGCTAACCCTGAAGAGCCAATCACGGCCATAAATTTTTACTGTGCATATAGGGGGGTGAGCAAGGTATAGTGTATTACGAGCTGCTAAGCCCGAATGAAACTATTATTGCAGATGTCTGTCGACGTCAGTTGAGCAAATTGAACGATTTGTTGTTGCAAAAAAGACCAGTAATAGTGGTTAGGAGACGGAAGGTCATCTTGCATGAGAACGCTCGGGCACGTGTTGCAAGAGCTGTCAAGGGTTCAGACCGATGCACCTCGGCTTAACTGGCAAGCGGTTTCGAAATACTAGAGAATGGTAAAAATAGGTCGATCATTGGATCGCTGCCAACCCAGTACCGTCCTTTCGACACAGTGTCGCCATATTCCCAGAAAGATGGGAGAACATTGTAGAAAATGATGGAAACTATTTTCATTAATACCTATTGTCCCAACTTTCCTCAATAAATGCTTTTTTTAAGTGAAAAAATTGATCAAAATACATGCAAGCACATCATACTAATACAAATCCATAATGTTTTTTCTGGCGACCTCATAAAATAGAATGACCTCGTGTAGCTGGCGATTGTCGAAAAGATTAACAACAAGTAAGAAGCGGATTAACACGAAAGCGTTATCATGAAATCTGGTATTGGGAATTTGCTTATGCGCAAAGTATTTTCGGAAGGCGAAGTCACTTGAGTCACGAAAGTTTAATATTCATTTTCGAAGCAAACCGAACACTAAGGTTAAATGTCAGATGGTCTAAGAATTGGAAATAAAGTGTACGCTATTCTAAAATCACAATTCAGGGACACGAACTTAATCTCAGAAAAATAGAAAGATCGTAAACAGGCGTTTTTCGTAACAAAATTAACCAAACTAGTTTTCCAAATTGATTAAAGCGCATGGCCCACCTGTCCACGTCGATAAAACTTGATATATTTTCATTTAGTCATATGAACGATCGTTCCAAAATAGTCATTATCTGCCGACACTAGTATTTCCCTATATTGAATGAGCATTTGAATGGAAACGGGATCATGTCATGTCATGAACATTCTTATCAAAAAATGTGCCTTTTATACGACATCAATTGGATATATAAATATATCGTAGTAACTTTCGAGTAGGCGGGCCTCTTTATGTAAAGCCTTTTATGTAAAAAGTGCATCATGACAACAAGATTTAATTTTTGGCATTTTGTAACAAAAATTGGCACGAGAATCTTATTAGACAAAGGGATGTAAGATATTTAAGATTTGCGGAGTAATCATCGTCCTATTAAGCAACTCAGGCTTGTCGTAAGTATATGATCCATACTGACCGTAGCAAACTATGCTTTCGCTTGAAGGGTTTTTAATAGTAATAGTTTTTTTAATTTGCACTTTGGTTTCTTAATAATACGTCGTAAAGAATATGAGAAGAGAAAGGGTTAATATTTCTGGAGCTTGTTGAAACGAGTTCCATAATTAAATTGCAAATTACAACAAGTTGTAGCACTGCAATAACCTAGAATCCCTAACAAAAAATTTGAGAAAAGTTTCTATAATAACTACCTTTAAGAAGACGGAACACTCAACTTTTTCTTCTTGTTACCGTCTGTCATGTTAAAAGAGAAAATATTTTGAAGTTTCCATTTTTCGTCTCTAAGTAGCGTTTCTCTCTTTTCGCATATATCGTATCATTTCACCAAAGTGAAATCTTTGGACTTCCGGGGTCTCCACAAAAACTAATTTTTTTTGGATTTAATCCCTTTGGCTGTTAAAAATACTGCAGCAACTTACTTAGCTTAAAGTATCATACAATTCTTTTATCATTATTACTCGGGGGGTAATTAAAGTTAAAAAATTACATTTAAAAGATTTGTTTGGATTCTCCAACAGTTAACAAACGCGAGTTGAGAAACTCGCACGTCTGATTTATCATTTTAGCGGCGGTAAAAAAGTGCTAAGGGAGGCAAGAATTGGTGATTAGTGTATTCAAGTAAATCAACTCACAATCTCCTTTTAATGATGAATATATAAACAATACGACTGTTTCTTACTTCTGCAAATAAAATGAAAAATTATTTTATGTTTTCAGTTTGGCGTTGTGGATGTGGAAAACTTTTAAGAAAAGTATTTAAAAAAGAAACCAAACGCAGACAATACAAGCTCTTTGTATATAAAAGCAATTAAAAATTCTGAATAAAACTGAATGTGTAAATAAATGTTTGTTAATATGTTAGTGAAAAAGCAACAAACGGTCTTTTTTAAAATGCTTGCATTATTTTCTTAAAACACTCTATTATTTAATTTCTTATTTTCGACATTTTCGGAAATAATGATAATATTCAACAGCGATTTCAGGTGCGCGGATACGTAAATGCAGTTGGATGACCACAGCATAATTCTACCAAGCCCTTAACAAAGTCGAGGATTTTTTACAAGCTGAAGAACAATTAAAATTGTTTAACGATAAAAAAAAATTTTTTTGTTTATGTTGCGATTCATAGCAGGGGAACTTATTGGGACTTGCTGGAACTTCATGGGGATTGAGGTTTAAATGATAGACGAATTGATATGGTAACGACTACTAACAAGCTAGGTGTTGCTTTCAATAACATTCCGTCTTGGTCAGACCATGTGTATGCCAGAAGGCCGGAAATATGTGCGGTATCCTTAGCTCTCCTCTATTGCAATACTTTTCAATACGATTCACAAATCGCCACTTAGTAGTGGTAGCAAGAACATATATTATGCCTGCAGTTCTTTATATGGATATGAGGTATACGACGTGTTGTAGGATAGCCTTCTATGTCAAACTGCTTGATGGAATGAAGTATGGAGTTCTGGAATAGACTTTTGCAAACAATTACCTACTTAAAAAACAGAAACATAATAGTCGAGCTAGGCCGACCTTTAGATATCGTACATTAGTTCATCCAATATAGTTATTCACCCGTTTGGCTAATAATATACTAAAGATTATGCATTATTTTCATGCAAAGGCATACTTGTCATGAAAGCCCGCAAATTGGAGAATGTCCAAGACTCTACATGGCGTGGTCCCAATTTACCAAACTTAATTTGCTTCCCGAAAATTTTATTATATCTTAATTTCAGTTATAGAAACCTAGAATTCAGGCTTTTTTAATGTAACGGCTTGTTCCTGATGATCTTGTTCTCTGTTCCTTTTTCTGGTTTCCTTTTTTTTATTTTTTTTGCTAAATTCATTGGTTTTTTGCTTTGCTTTTTTTGTTTTTTGTTCCTTAGTTGTTGTTATTTGCAGCCACACCAGCGCCTGTTAGATTCTAAAAAGTACGCCTATGTGATCCAAAATGCTTTTCGTAGCTAAATTGCTAGTATGGACCAATTTTCACCATAAAATATAAAAAAACTTTTTCTGAAGGGCTTAATATTCATGAATGTGGCCCAGGAAATGAATCAATGTTGTTCAAATTTGGTCGAATTAATTTTTATGCCAAATTACTAATATGAGCATATTTTGCTGACATTTCCTGAGAATCCTTATATGCGATGTTATCCTAAAAACACACCTACATGATCCAAAATAGGTAACGTTGATTTCTTATCAATTTACCTTTTTGTATGAATTTTCACCACGAAATGTTGTTTTACTATAAAATGGTTCAATGTTCATAGGAACGGTATACGAGAGGGGGCTCGAAAGAGCGCCGCAGTCGAACCAAATTTTTCACACCGATTTAGAATGTCAAAGTAGTCTTACTTAGTGAGCTTTATCGTGAAATTTTGAAAATTACAATAAGGCCCTGCAAGGGGAGTAGCTCAAAAAGTGATCCGTTGCGAACCATTGTCAATAGCGTTTTTCCTTGGGTAAAAGCGTGTAAGTGTACCAAATGTTATCCAAACTTTTCAAAAGTTACGTTCTAGCGAACACAAAAATACATATGCGGATATGCGGACAGGCGGACAGACGAACAGACAGGTTTAGAATCATTTCTTGACTCGATCGGTATGATAGTAGTTCGGTCTAATTTAAGCCCTTGTGGATGTTACATACGTGCGCATAAACTTGATATACTCTGTACCACTAATGGTGTAGGCTGTAGCCATTTATTCTCAATTTCTGTACAATTCAAAACTCAAATTACAAGATCTTGTAATTCAAATGCACCATCGGACAAGGATATGTAATCAGCAAGCAGTTTATTTGTGTAAAACTGTTTAGCCCAACGCATCAGTAATTCCTACCATTTCAAATCTGGATTATTTAATTATTATGAGCAATTTAAGCGCATATTCTACATTATTAAGAATTATGGTGATTTTATTTGTTTTATTTTACTTGTTTCATTGTTGTTGTTCGTTGCGGCATTATGATAGTTTCATAAATTTTATGGTAAGGTAGGTTTGGATACATAAGAAACTAATTATTTGTGTTACTATAAAGTCAATTGTAAAAGCGTTAAATAGGTTGTGGCTTTTGAATGCGGCCGTTAGTGTATATGTAAACTTGCAAAAAAAATTAAAAACAGATCGCTGAGAGGCAGAAAAAACCCTTTGTGTATCGGGAATTGTTTTTTGAATAACAAATAATTTCTGCATTCAAGTTATGCAAAATAAACCGTATCGTTTATAACATTTCCACCCTCATATGTTGTTCGTAAGTCGACTGAGATGTTGGATGAATAGCTGTTTCAGCGGTTTTTCATATACGCTTTCAACCGACGCAAAGCATTTTAAATCATTTTTGTCGTCATACTCTAGACCATCTGTAGTACAGGAATGTATTAATTTCCCGCGAATACATGCAACACCCAGAAGCACTTGAGAAAGGTCAACCCTTTATTGAATTCAGAACCACTTTTCGAATCAGTTTAAGTTTATCTGTCCATCTGTCCACCTATACGTCTGTCTGTCTTGTTTCCTTCTGTTCAACCCACCGGCAGTAATTTGTGCGACATTGTCATGTACGTTGACTTGTTTTGGTCAAAGGACGATCGCCTTAGGAAATGATTCATATCGCACCCCTTTCCGGGCCACTTACGCCTCATTTCAAGAATTCGTTACATAAATAGCAGGAATGCTGTGCAGGTTATTTAATGAGGGATTAATGTCAGAGAGCCGTGGATGTTCCATGTATGCGTATTCTGTAGAACGCCGAATTTTCGAGTAAAAACTGTTGCACCATTGCTGATGAAATTCAACTCCTTCAGCCTGTAAAAAAGAAAATTCATGTTTCTATTGGTGTTAGCTCCATTGCTTCCAGGAAACTTTGTCAAGGCCATTTGCTTGTCGCGACACTTCAGTGAAATTGGCCGCAACATTAACCTTGTTTCGAGGCTAATATTAATATTGTAAAATTCTTTTCCAATACCTTATAAAACCTCATTTATTTGTTGATTACTAACTCACCTTAAAAATTTGCTTCCTTTTCTTATTTTTAATCATTTCCCTAACTTGTTACTCTACAGTTATTAATAACTGTATTATGTAATAATAATAATAATAAATTAATAAAAATAATGCATCTTAATTATAAGACTATTCTAGCACTCGTGCTTGCGTATATATGAAACGTTATAATGATTACTATTTTTACACTATCTCTACATATTTATTGAACGTTACTCATGATACAGTGACATCGACTACGCATCGGATAGGACGTTTCCACTGTTTGATGGCTCGCAAAAGCAACGGGCTGTGATCGCGTGCTCCCCATACTCATTATCCGGACATGGACCTTTCCAAAAGCCTCTTATTCGAAGTCGAAATAGCTTATTTTGAATTAAGCCATCTCTGCTCTTATCTGGAGTGCATTTCAGTAGTTAACTTAAACTGTGCAACAACAGCTTTCCAGAGCATATTCTCCGATAGGTATATATAATTTAAAACTATATTTGAGATCAAAACGAATATTAACTTTGATCCTTATAAACTTATATATCGGTTAGAATGTTGTGAACGGACAATTTATTTACCTTTCCATTCCACACTAGCCGAATTATGAAACCATTTCGAATATCAAAATTTTGATATTGTCATTTTTTTCTTGTTCACACTCATTAACGATCGACGAGAAGAAGAAAAATCAATGTTACTTTGCCACGTTCAAACGTGAAGAGTGCGATTGGCTAAACCTTTAGCTTTACGCCCACGGAGCAGTAGCACGGCACAGTAATACTTGCTAAGAAATTTTAAATACGCTAACGAGCGAAAGAGAGAGAGAGAGAGAGAGAGAGAGTGAGAGAAGAAGAGAGAAGAAAAAAGAAAACGCACAAAAATTATGCGAACTTACTTTCCTGCCCAACTATTACGCATCTGCAGAACTGCGTTTATAATTAAACGTGAATGTGTAGCTTATGCGTTCATAAATCGCTTGCAGAAATTACAAAAATGAATGAAGCAATTAACTGTTAAAAATGCTGGTTGTAATTACGACGACAATGGCAATGACAACGATAATAAATAAAATTTGTACCGATGAGCATAGATAGGTATGTATGTACACTTCTGCAGATAGGTATAAAAATAAAATTTTATATTATTACATCATCATCATCATCATCATCATCATTGTTACCGGCATTATCATGCTCATCATCAGCGACAATTTCAATCAACATATCATAGACTTATGGGCAGCGTATTAATTACATTATTATTATTTTCCTGGTTTGTTGCTGTTCAGAATCGTATTACTAAAGGGATATTAATTACATTTTCATAATATTACATAAATGTAATGAAACGCGTGCGCCTTTACATATAGACATATTTCAATAATAATCTACGAAAAACATACGCTTGTTGTTTATAAAAATGCAAACATATTTAAAAATTCATTATTTTATCATTACTTTTACTTTTGTATTCACTTTTTTGTATTAAGAAAAATAAGAAAAATAAAAAAAAAACAAAATTATAAGACAACAAATAATGTCGCATAATAATAACAACAACAACAAAAGTCGTAATGATGGAATAAAATTTCAGAAAGACAAACTCGCATCTCAGTCAGGTTAGCAATTGTAACCGAGTAGTGCTAAGTCATCGCGAGTATCGCTATTATTTTGTGAACGAGATTTTAACGTACCCGTAGATGTACAACTAATGTCATCTCGAGTGTAAATAACAGTACATCGTAATTGCATTCATTGTCATTAGTGTGATTAGGCACCAAAAACACACTTCAGTGTATTTGGCTATAAAAACACTTAAATTATTTTCATTACAACGAATTCAATTGAACGAATGCCATATGCAACTATGCTTAAACCGTTTATGTGGACATACGCTAAAATATACGTACGTACACTATAACAGACGCTAACCGTAATTATATAAAAGCAATGAAAATCGTATAATTAATTTCTTTCATTTAGCAAACCCCTAAACAGATTAATTACTAATGCAAAAATTTCAATCCAAGTTATCGTTACCGTTATCGTTACAGTTATCTACATTTGACATTAAATTGAGTAATTTAAAGTTTTAACATATGCAAACAATAGACGTTGTAAAGCCAGAGCAATACCGGCATGTCTATCTTCACAAGTCGGAAAGAAGGAAAGAAGGAAAGGTGGTAAGGTGTACTTTTCAGAAAATCAATTCGAAAGATGTTGGTTTAAACGATCCCTCAAATATTTGAAAAATTTCATTCTTTCCTTTAAAATAATACTTTCCTGGGAGGAAGGAATTGTTTATTAGATTCTTCAAACATTACTTATTACCAAAAGACAGGCTTTTTTTTCTCTCGAAAACTAAACTTTTCCATTCAGCATTTCACTTATCACACAAAAATAATTATTTTTAAAATGCTTTATTTCGGTTGAACAGCCGTGTTTGCCGATCTAGGAAATACACATTTTTTTTTTTTGGGCGCTTCTTTTCCGTATTCTTCCATGCAGAAACTCCCACAATCTATCTACATTTAGAGCTGGTGCTGAATTTTTTTCTCTCTCCCAGTCTAGCCCAACTACATTTGCAGAAAGAAATTGTGAAATAACTGAAACCTATATCACTAACGGCAGGACGTTACATAAGGGTCCTACTGTCCGTCGGTATCGTCCTCCTGTCCGTTAGTCTGTGTCTATATATTTGCCGGTACATTAAGTCATTGTGTGTGGTTACAGCCGCACACAAACAAACACACACACATACACACCCACAATCACCTACTCACCTCATCTTTGCGAACCCATACCCTCAATTTAGAGAACGGAAATGATCACCTTGTTCGCGTGCAGCAAAAGACCTTCAACTGGTTCAGATGGTGCCAT
Organism: Glossina austeni; assembly: GCA_000688735.1. Classification (NCBI taxonomy): domain Eukaryota; kingdom Metazoa; phylum Arthropoda; class Insecta; order Diptera; family Glossinidae; genus Glossina; species Glossina austeni. The sequence goes on from KK502506.1 coordinate 373,120, forward strand.
CTCACACTTCCATAGTCCGGTTGGCAAAGGGGCACTGCGTACTTGGCACGTACACAACAGTTACCCAGTGTGTAGATGATGATATTGATGATGGGCTTCTAATCATTGCCTTCGTCTTCCCTTTTTTTTCTTTTTTTTTTCTGTTGTTTCACCAAAAGAAAAGATAGGTATGCCGTTTTCTTCTCTTCTCTTTTATTTCTGTTTTTGTTTTTTTTTATGTTTCTTTTTCTTTAAACAAAAGGCGAAAGGCAAAAACCTCTTAAAGTTTTTTCGCTTACGTGTCCTTTGCGTTTTTAAGCCTTCATTTTAAATAAAATTTTAACATATTTATTGTCCCTTTGACCGTGTCTTTTTGTTTTGGCTTGAACGTTTATTTTTTTGTTCCGTTTTCGAACGTTTTCATTTGTTCAGTCAAAATTACTCAAAATATCTCTAAGTTATACAATATTTTCTAAAAGGCAGACGGTACCCCTTGACATCGCGATTCTGTCCGCGACTTGCCTTTGTCTCTCTTGTCACTCTTGTCGCTTGTCCTCGTAACGCAAGGTATGCCAATTGCATCAGCAAAACCCATCCTTATGCTATACAGACGGACCTTGGACTTTGTTCTCCTTTCATAATTCCGTCTTTAAATGGCGCTGCTATGTGAGCGGAGAATTATGAAAAGAAATCTTAATTAACGGAATTCCGATATTATAGGCAACACTACTTTTTTCGTAAAGAGCAGACAAAAAGACGACTGACCGAAATCCCTACATCTATGTATGCGGACGTTGCAAATGTACTTGTTGATATAATTCTTTTCTTCCCCTGCCTCAAATTAACATGGAGCTAAGATTTTTGTACTCTAAGAATGTAAAATTTTACTTCTGTTTTTTAAATTTTACCTTAATCCCTGTCCGTTAAAGGAACATTGCTTAATACACGTGATTTACCTACATCGTACCTGACCCAGCTTTTAACCCTAAAAAGTCATTATGATTCGAAAATTAATTGATGTTAACTATTATCGATCGTCAGATCGAAAACTAAAACCACAAGACGAAATCATATCTTCTTCGATCTTCGATAGAGATCTTCGAATTAGATCAAATATCTCTATCTCGTTCGGAAGAGTCATACTTTACCCAAAAGTAAACCGAAATCTGTAATTCGTAAGGAAATGACATGAAATTTTAATATAAAACATAAGAAGGTGGGCTTTATAGCCTTATGCATCACTCAAAGAAATTATTGATCAATATGTTATGTTATGGGCTGATGCAAAATTTAAACATTTTTAATTTTTTT
>KK502506.1:375691-551083 GCA_000688735.1 Glossina austeni
ACACTTGTCTGGTTGCCGCAGGACTAATGAGAAATGGTATCTTGCGAAAATAATTGATTAGTTATGGGTCCCCCTAATATGATCTGTAAGAGGTATCTTAACGAAGTTTTTAAGGAATATTTACTTGGACAAACCGAAAGATTAATATTAAAAATTTGATTGAATTGATTAACTGGCATGCCCGCAAAAACATCTTACGAAAATACTTTACATTCATTAATCTACTTATAGAGCCTAACCTAAATATAATTTGCAACTGCATTTTAGACATTACCCACCATCTTTTCGACTAGTTCCCTGCCATCTGCCTTTCAAGGTGTCTTGCGACGAACTTCACTAAACTCTGAAAATCTAATTTACTTTTTTAAGACATTTTTCTTACATTTTTTTTCTTTCTTTTCGAAAAATTAGACCTTTTAGAAAATATAATTAAAGCTGATTTAAAGAGTAAAATGAAATATCTACACACTACAGCAAACTGTTCATTGAATAACAAAAGGAGTTATTTTGCGGAGCATCGAACATTTTTAAATTATCGGTCTAGGGCTCCTTCTTTTCTTTACGTTCGGTAAATTACTGTCGACTTTAGTGGAAGCGTTGCAAGAGCTACTGGCACTTTACATCGATTAGCTTATAATCTTTTTTCTGCTTTACCCTAACAATCGTATTATTCATATTTTCGCAAATTTAAAGATGATAGAAATTTAACGTTCTTTACACACTTGTTCTATTATTTTGTGTTGCGGATAATTCTTGTTTTCTTTCCATTCATAAATTTTGCATACCTCCTGCGGAAGTTGTGCGTTTAAAAAATTTCTCTTATTGTTCGAGGGAAATTTGCTTAATATGTTATTCACTTAACAACGTTGTTTTTTGTTTATGGTTTTTTTTTTCATATTTTTTAACAAAACTGAAGTAATTAACGTTTGAAAATAAACTCCTAATGCACGTAAAAAAAGAAGTAAAAACCCTATAGCGGGACAAGGTGTACTATTAAATACCCTGCACTTACCTACAACTAAACTAAATGAGAATTGGTCGAAAAAGTGGTTGGATCCGAACTGCTTTCAATGGCATTCGTTCTGGCACCAAAACAGGTCACGGTGGCACATCTGTGTATACTGTAGGTTGAGAAAGACAAGACGGACAGACGGAGTTACAGACAAGGTCAGAATTGCTTTCTGAATAGATTGGTATAACAAAAGTTGGATCCATTTCCAGTTCTCCTGAGTGTAACGTACATCTGCACAAACTTAATATGCACTTGTCCAACAAATGGTGCTTGATAATAAAACAAAAATGTTTTATATAAATACGGGTAGCAATTAAAGAACCAAATCTATTGGTGTCAAGAGGAAATAATTGTTTATTGCGTAATTAACACCTTTCAGAAATAAAAATAAAGAAACAAGTAAGAAAACTACATTCGGGTGACAGAATCTTGTACCTATCACCGTTATCCTAAAAAACACAAAAATAGTAAAAGAACTAAATTTCCATGCTCTGTAATATGCACTGGGCGCGGCTGATATTTTTTATTTCTAAAAGAAAAGTTTTTGTCGCATAACCATGTGAGCGTGTCCTTGGAAAAGTTTAAGTCACTTCCAAATTATTTTCCAAATTTGTAGACGATATTTTCATTTCCGCTAATGGGAGAATATTCGCCACAAATATTACGAAGTTCCGCAGACAGACAAACGAACAGTTGAACACGCGGACATTATTTATGCTAAAGTTATGTGCTTATGATACTTTTCAGCAGTGTGCGTGTGCTACTTATGGTGATGTTTGTTTTTATAGCTATCACCGGAGCATGAGGGCTATATTCATTTTGTCAAGACGTTTGGAAATCCCAGAGGGAACCGTCAGAGACCATTCAAAGTATATGTATTCTTGATCAGCATCAAATTCAAAATTGACTTAAGCATGTCCGCCTACCCGTCAATATAATGTCTGTTGTAAATGTTCTTCTGGACGCAAAAATGAATCTGTCGACTTCAAATTTGGCAGAGACATTGGACCATTGGACGCTACTGCACACAAGTTGGTGTTGAAAATGTACCAAAACCGGTCGAAGCACACATCTACTGTACAACGTAAACTGAAGACACCTCTGTTTTACAAAGGAATAAAAAATTGATGTTTTGCTCATTTTTGACAAACCACAGCAGTAAACCTGTAAACGTATATTCTATGATGCGATGCTATAGTACCTGCACAAAAAGGCAAAAAATTGACCACGCCCAATTTTATAGTGTATCGAAATTTAATTTTTTTTCTCAATATCTTTATAAGGAGCAGAATCCAGCTTCAAAAAACCCATTAGATATATAAATTCTTAGCCAGTTTCAAGTTTAGAATGCAGCTAAGCATGTCCGTGTGTTCGTTTGTCCATCTGTCTGTCTGCGCAACAGTGTACTATTTATGGTAAACATGCTCTGCTTCGCAAAAATGAAGATATCATCTACAAAATTTGCTGAAGACTTTGAAATCCATCCAAAGCAGTTAAAGAACACGTCTACAACACCCATACACCATATAAATTCCCACTTTTCTTGTGAAAAAACAAATCAGCCACGTTTATTTAGTGTATGTAAAGTACAGGATTACGGTGATGGGCATAAAAGATTTGGTCGCAATCGAATATAATTTTCTTACCTGTCCTTTTTTCTCTCTTGTTTATTTATATATGAATATTATTCTCTACATTTCTTTGTCGTCCTTTTATCTTTACTTGTTTTTGTATACTTTGTAATAATTATTAATAATACTTAGCATAACACATATTTCTAAGAGTCAATTGAATTCAGCTCTTAATTTATTTTGGTTGAATTTCATAAATAAATAAAGCAAATAAATAAAGGTAAAAGAGTAAGTCGCGTCTATGTTCGCTGCAGTCATTGTCCGTGATAAACAATCTTTTGTTACGATCATAATGCTATTAAAAATTAATTTTTTAATACATAATTTAGGTTTCTTTTTATTACGTTCTGCTTCGCAAAGTACTTCAAAACATTTGTCCTTAGTGTTGTGTATTTGCTCTTTAAGTGTTATGTTGCATCACATTTCGAACTGGTTGCCCTTGGTCGTTAAAATTAAATATAATTTGTAGAGTATTTTTTTCAAGAACACGCATAGGTAGTAGATTATCTACGAAAATATCATTACGCCTGTTTTTCCATCTCCAAGCTGCCTAATCTCAAAATATTTAATTTGTCAAAAAGCTAAAAATGTTATATTTTTAACGTTCGTCCGTAATTCTTTTACTTTGGGTGAAAATTTCTGATCGACTGTAGTGTTTAATCTCAAAATATTTAATTCATCAAAAAAACGAATTACGTTCATAATTCATCGAAGCTACTCTTGCTGAAAATCGTGTAAGTAAAGTACAAATTAAGGTCTCATCCGCGGAGGGTGGGAAGGGGGGGGGGGTGACTAAGCCTGCGTCTTTTGGGCTGAGCGCCAAACGTCTCACTCACTAGAATCTAAGATAGGCCTCTGGCTTAAAGCAATTTCTTGTCAAGTTCTTAAAAGAACTTAAAAAAAAAGAAGAAGAATTAATGTCAAATAAAGAGAGATGACCTAAACTCATACCATAGTGGGGCTATCATTTATCTATTTATTTAAATTCAAACTAATGAACATTGATAGCAGATTTCGAAATCGCGATTCCGTCATTGTTGACATTGTCTTACACATGTTATACTAGGCCTGATTTTCTATTTGATTTGGTTGATCTGCAAGGTCTGTAAATTTTTTATAATAGCGTGATGGTTATAACTATTATTATTATTAGTGCTAATTTAGCCAGAGAAATAAATTTGAAGACGCAAATCTTAAAGCAATAGCAGTTAAAAGCTATCCGCTTTTATTGAAAACCAATAACACACTTCGGATTTGAAACCACCATCATTGACTTGTTAGTCGAGGTTCCTTGCCCATTCGGTCACTCAACGGGATGTATTGGTATGGTAACTGTATTCAAGTGTATTCTGTAGTAGTACTGTAGATTTACTGTATATTTAACCAAGTGTGTTTATAAACAGTGTGTTAAAACAGTGGATTTTCTCAATTAAAAATTTGCACGAACAATTTTTAATTTATTCACAACTCAAATGCATTAGTGACGTAAAAACACATTAAGTGATGATATTCAGTCAGAACGCAAGATCAAAATGTATTTTATTTGCTTATTGTCTATATATTTTGGACATCAATTTACAAAGTATGGATTTGAAGGCTGCAGGATAACGTAGATCAGACAAGAGCCTATATTGAAAACTCCACCGCATTTGAGATTTCCTCCAGCGACGATTAGAGTTGTTAATCACGCTCCTTTCTGTGCTCGGCTGCTCATCCGGATACAAGATCATATACATACAAGAACATATATATTCAAAGAAATTAACTTTCACTTAATTTTGTAAAAATGACTATTTTGCGTATTGACATATGCAGAACTACCTAGCACTTCAATTTGATCCTCTTCAAGTTTGGAGCTTTAAAAACAAAATTCTTATATGAGAAGGATGTAATGTTTCAAAAATTAGATATTCAATATAGGGCGCCGTCATAGCAAGAAATTTTTAAAAGAATTCCACAAGATGTCCACAAAAATAATGAGAATGAAAGACCAATGACCTGTAACCGAGATATCAAAAAGATATCAACACTTCATTCAATAAGTTCGCAGAACAGCATATAGATGTCAGCACTGTTAACAGATCCATGCGAATTTCAGTCAGTTTACAAGTTACAGTTGTTTCAGCGGCAAAAATTGGTTTTTTGTAGCAATGGAGAAGTCGCGTATAGAGCTACTAAAATAATTGGAAGCTAATGGTCGGGATACCGTGAAATTTTTACACTTTTCGTTTGAGGGTTGATACTATCTGAACATCATATGGATTTATATGATCCCACATATGTAAGCCTTCCCACGAACTTATTAGGTGACGTCTTATTTTTACATTTTCTAAAAACTAAAAACTTTCTGGTGTTCTGTAGTGTTCGAATAAAATACATAATAATAAAATACATAAGAAATGAAGAAGTAAACCGATATTTAACATATTCGTCTGCAAAAACTAGACTTGCAACACTTCTGAACTGTAACATCTTTTTCTTCAATTATATCCTTAACTCAACATTTACTGAAAACTCTCTCTGAGTTCTTGTAGGCAATTTGCGGAAGATCCGTCTGTGCGTCTGATATTTTTGTGTCCAACCTACAGGTTGCAAATTTTGAGATCTTTTGCTGAAATTTGGCACACTAATGTGTTTTTGCCCATGGACGAATCCTATTGAAAATGGTTCGGATCGTCGCACCTTTTCTACCCCTTCCCGTACAACTCATTATTTGGAAATTACATCATAATGTTTTTCCTTGCTTTTTTAGATAACATCGCTATCACACATCTTTGCTAACACTTTCAATGATTGCCCATAACATTTTCGTCATTTAATAAGAACAAAAGAACACTAAACCAAATTCCCAGTTTGAAATTCGAAATGTCGTTCAATAGGAATAAAAGATTACAAAACAAGCTTTCAGTTTGGAAATCGAAAAGTGAATGCTGAATAGCTGTTGTATGCAGAGCAAACCATTAACGACAAAGACAACACTGACTTGTAGTTTTGTTAATTCAACAACTGAATTTAGGGAATTTTTCATTGATTCCCGGTATTTTTCTAATCGAACCTACGCAAAAACAGGTGAGCACTTGTTTGTCTCAAAATATAATCACATCTATCCACCTCTTTCCCGTACTAAGTATAATAGAAGGATTGAGTTTGAACTTCTCTGAAGGTACATAAAATTATTTTCATTTTTGCGCTAGGGGCGGAGGGGCGCAAAGAAAAAATTGCCAAAGTATTTAAAAGCCTAAGTCATTTGTTTGACAATTGAAAAACGAAGATGAACAAAGAATTTCCATTACTAGGGCATAATAGCAACACAACCCATAGTCGTCCTATACGTTCTATAAACATGCAATTTGTAACAATATGCGAGAGTTGTAAAGAATGCAAAATGATGCGAAAATTGTTTAGTTACATCCTTGCATCACACATCCTTTTACGTATTGGTATGTAAAATGCCATGCGCCTACAACAAACTTTTGTTGCTACTTATAATACTTATTCGATGGCTAAAATTGAATCTGATGATGGCGTAATGAAAACGAAATTATGACCTGAAATGTGTTGTAAGCTAAATAAACACTTTACTCATATTAAATAAGGTGATCGCCCGCACATGTACATATGCGGTATCGTAAAGTTAAGACGAAAAAAATTCAATTAGTGAAATTAAATAAAAGCTTCGTGAGCCAAAATTAATTTGAAAATTTCCATGTTTTCTTAGCGTTTCAATTGAAATCAAAAGTGAAAATAGGTAAATACAACAGATAATGATAATCGTGTAGATACGTGTCGACAAAAGCATAAAAAAAAACACAATAACAAACACTTTTGTGTTGAATTGAAGTTACAATATTTTATTATCGCTTATCTAAAAACTTCCGAGTCAAGGAAAAGTGTTCTTATAATATTTATTACAGCAGTGTGATATTATAGAAGCTCTTTTCGATCACCTTTCTTATTTTTCACCATTTACATCATAAATCCGTCGCTACAATTTCGTTCCTCTCTGTTGTTTGTTCTATACATACTTATCCATATTTACAGGCTGTTTTTCATTTTTGCAGAAAAAGTTGATTAAATACATGTGCTCGGATTGCCCCATCACTCTGTTGCGTATGGTTGAACGAGCTAACAGTAGCTATGGATATCTATCAAAATGGACATGAACATTCTGCATTTTAAAGATCAATAAAAGTTAATTAGAGACGAAAGTTAAGTGTATTTCTTGTCCTTGAAGGCAAAGTTTTACAATAGTTTAAAAATATTTTATGACCTTTAACGCTTTCCTAACAGAAACCACACGTTTGTGACGGCGTTCAGATTCCCAATACCCTACACTTTGTCTAATGCAGTTCTACATCTATTGTCGGCTTAAAGTTCATCAAAAATAATGCCTTGTTGCCATCTACATATATACGTACATCTAATTTTCTTTTTACATGATAAGCACAATTGAAAAAAATTCGTGTAAAAGAAGATATTGACTAAATGAAAATATAATAGATCGGATAAGTAAGAAGTCAACTGAAAAGTACGACAAATCAATATTAAAAAATTCTTGCTAAAGTTCGCTTAAGAATTTATTGCACATTTTAATCCATTAAATATATTATAAAGAATAAATTATACTTTGAAAAACAAAAGTGCGGGAAAAATACATTATTCTATGCATAGTTCGGAGAATATGCGGATCGCATATAACCAACAGAATCTAACTAAATTGTGAAAAATAGACATAAAAGAAAACAAACTCATCAGAAGAATTCGTAAAACAAATTCATAAAAAAAATCCAATGAATATTAAAAATCTTGTTAAAAAAATTCAATTCGTGCAAAAAAAAAATTTTTTTCTTTAACATTCGTGTAAAAAAAATTTTTGTAAAAGCAAACTTAGGTATAGTTATAAAGAGACATGTTTGGAAAATTGTTTTAATGGGAGGAAGTTTAAAAAATGAACCCCTTCAATTCAAATTTTCGACGGTCATTTTATATACCAAAGAACTACTTGTCACCGAGTTGTGTTAGAATAATATTAGAAATTATAATTTTCTTGTATAACAGCTTTCTTAGAATACGATGCTACATGAGGTGCAATCAATCCAAACCAGTTTCAGTAGTATAGGTCCTTGGGCTAAAATTGATTCAGCAACTGATTCTGAATCGATTGGGATAATAAAACTTGGACACATTTCAAATCTTTCTGGGTGTTTTATATATCCGTATAAACTTAAAATATCTGTCGAGCTTAACGTAATCACACTTTTGGCAAATCATGACTTAACAATGTTCTCCTTATTAGCAAAGTTTTCTGTTTGTAAATTTATTTTGGAGGAATAATTTGCTTGTTTTATGTAGAATATCACAACAGCTTACTGAGAGAAAAACAGATAAAGTCGTTACAGTCGGACAAAACTAAGCTCTAAATAATTTAAATCACTTTTCCTAAAACAAATGTTTTATTTTCGTGATAAATTGCGAAAACCTATGCCTTGCCTACATGTAAGAACGTAATTTTCATTGGTGCTCTTAAATGCGATCCGGACCAAGACGTGAACTGACATTATCCACATTTAGGAAAATTAAAAAAGAGATCAAAAACCTATTTTTATACTAAAGTAGTAAAAATTACACTTTTTTACCAAATAAAAGCTTACTTTTTATGAGAATCTTTGTGTGGTATGGAATAAAACAATAGACATACCAGGTTCAAATTAGCTATAGCCAATTCTTATGTTAAACTAGTATTATAGACCAATTTTCGCCATGAAATTGGGCAGTAGACCTTTTTGCTACCTTTTTGCGTGGGGATAAATTCAGAATAAATCGACATGATTGGTATTGATAGCCTTACTATAAACGGTGTATGGTAGAAAAATTATAAAATTTTAATTCACATAATTTAATTTTAGTCCAAGACCAAATCGATATGCAGTACGTATAAATATTTATGTTTATATGCATCTTCTTTTCACTTGCAATTCCAATTAGCGATCGTAAGAATTATGTATGCGTTAACATGAAACGGCATCAGCCAGACAAAATCTTTGTTTTGCGTTTTATCAAAAACGATATTCGATCTTTTCAGAAGCAAAATATGCACAGCAGCTTTTTGGATGTTAATTAAGATTCTAAAAATAGTTTCCATATCTGGATTAAATGTAATATAAATGTGCGATTATATATGTTAGGCAACAAAGCATTAAGGTGTCTGGTCATAAGTACTCTGCCATGGTCGTGAAAGTGATTTGATTATGACTTTGCCCTGATTTTGTCAAGGTTATTCTTCATCTGATTTAAAAAACAATTCAATTTTCGAGGCAGCACGCCAATGTTTCCCTATAGCTTTGTATTTACTTATGCATGCTGGTATGATTTAAATGCATGTTTTCTTTGTAATTAATTCCGCCAATATAGACATATCTATAACATGTTTTATTTAGTAAAGGAATAAATAATGCGGGGGCATCAATTAAAAGACAAATATCGCACTTAAATAACACGCATTTCAATAAATAAACAGTTATACACAGATACATATCGATGAGTATGTGTCTGGCAACAAGCATGTGAATGCTATTGATTTAGTGTGGGTGTGACTTACATTCGTTCATTTGTTTGCATGGTCGTATATTTCCTAACTTCACGAAATACAATTTTCTTTACACGCACTAAAGGCCAATACTTAAAAACATTCAAAACATGCAAACAAAACAAAGTATTGCAATAGCAGTCAAAAAGTTTAATAAAGAAAACTACTTTTCAATTTTAAGAAAAATCGCTTAATGTTTTCCGAACATAAATTTGTTTTATAGATCAGGATAAATGGGTCGACATATCCAAAAATAATCAAACTGAAAGAAACGTAAGAAGAGAGGAGGAGATAAATGGACGGAGGGACGAACGGATGCAGATCCAGAGAGTTAAATGAACAAAGTAGCATATCGACCGAGAGACGAAAACTCAATGTAAAAGACGGAGGAAGAATCAGACCAGCAAACAAAACTGACGTTGAAAAGGGCGGTGACACTGATAGGCAAAAGATTGGTCGAATGGGGCAAAAAATAGACGGGTAGAAAGGCAATCATATGGGTAGGGGATCGGATACACGGCGAGGCGAAAGCAAAGAAGACACAATTGAACAATAAAGGAATCGACAATGGAAAAGAGCAAACGGGCACACGTTGAGACGAACGAGCAGAAGAAAAGCACAAACGGGCGGAGCAGCAGAACAAGAGAGGAACGAAAAACCAAGAGATAAATCGGGCAGGTAGATAAGCAACGAAATAGATGGAAAAAAGAAGAAATGACAGATAGAGTAACCAATGATCGAACAGAACAACGGGCTGACGGACGGAGAAAAGATTATATGGGTGAGGGTTGGATAAAAGGCAAGGCAGAAGAAGAGAAGACACAGGCGAACAGCAAGAGGATCGAATTTGGAGAAGAACAATGCTCGTAATTGAAAAACGGATAGAGAGGGAAAAAAGCAAAGAGGAAAGGAACGAAACACTGTACAAAGACAATGATTCGACGAAAGGGTGGAGAGAAGACTAAGACTAAGCACACAAAAATTATGATTTGTAAAAGTTAAGGGATCCTTAATTTCGCTTCAAGCTAGATAAAAATAATAAAAATAATAAAAATAATAACAAATCATAATGCCTCCACGTAGGATAAGTTAATGTGCATCTATGCATGTATGCAAATATGCATAGTTTCTGAGTATTTTTAAGTGTATACGTGAGAAAGTTCTCAAATGTGTTATGATAACATCATAAAGACGTTTGTTTCTGAGTATGCGTGTATGCACGCAGGCATTACATCCCTCAACATCATTGGAATGTTTGCTTACTTTTAACAGAGATGTGACACAAATATTAAATTAATTACGATTACAAAAACACATCAAATGTAATTATAAAAGTAACAAAAAGCTAATAACATTACCTTGTTACAGAAAAGTTTCATTCAAGTTTCACATATGTACGTATATGTACAAAAACATGTTTATACGCAGTTTATAGTCATTGAGAATAAAAATCATTAGGTTCGTTTGTTCATGTTTATCAACAATTATATAATTTGGAAAATAATTGCAAAGCGCATGGAAACAAACAATATGTACAGCTTGAATTTCAACATATCGAATTGTTTCGTTTGTAAGGTAATTACATAGTTCTGCTCAATGGCTGCTTGGTTGGTTGATGCGAATACTTCGAAATTAAAACTTTTAGATTTTTAAGCTTAAAAAGCCTATTGTTAAACTATTGCTAAATAGTAGTTAACAATTTTATAATTTCGTACACTTAACAGAGCGAATGTATATATACATATATATATATATATATATAAATACAATTTCATTCCCTGCCATCTACATTCTGCTTTTGTTTTTCCGCTAATTGGATATATTTTTTAAGAGAAAATTTTATTTGCACAAACTTTTATCAAAAGTACATTAGGTGTGCTGAGGACCGAAGGACTAAATTTAATCCTATCACTTTTTTCTATTTAGAACGAGTTCTACTTTTAAAGCTGCCATATGAGCAACCACGCTGCAAAACACGGCTAATTGGCAACGTTGTCTTTCCTTTCCCCCTGTGAAAACGAAATCCATTCTAAGGGAATATAAAAAGTCTTTATTATTCTATTAGCGTCATCACTTATCTAATTTCCATTCTGAGGTCATTTGATAAGCTTTATAGAAATTGTGGAATTTTTTCACCAAACTCGGTGATCACAAAAAAAATTATCGTAAACTGAAACCAATTGGGAGCTATCCCAGATTTTGTAATGATCTACTCTACTTAACTTTTCGAACTATCCGCTATCTGTGAAAAATCAATAGATCATGTGCAAGTAATCAAAAAAAGTTTGCCTTAAATACGTAAAAGTTCTTTATATGTCCTAAGGTCAGAATATTATAATTGCCTGTAGCCGTATTTTCTATATACTCACAATTTTTATCCGCGAACATGTCAGAACATTGTTATCAGGCAAGACCGCCGCATAGATACTCTACACCAACTTTCTTGTACAATTGTTCACTTGTTTTGGTAATAAGACATCAAAACCTACGCATTACTTTCATGAAATCTCTCATACTGCAGGATGCACAAAGCGTCATATCATGTGATCCAAATTTAGCTAACTTGACTTCTTAAAAATTTTATCATTTTTCAAGATTCCTCATTGAAAACTAAAGATTAGACGCTCTCTCCATATAAGTGGCGACCTTTCATGATAACTCTTATATATATTGGGGTCTAAAAAATAGTACTATGTGATCCAGATTCCCTACTAAAGACCAATTTTCGTCGTAAAACATTAAGAATTAAATGTTTTCTTTCATTTATGGGAAATCTTAATATAGCGTAGGGTCCAAGAAATAGACCCATGTGGTTCAAATTAGCTCCACTTCGTTTTTTTATTTAATTACTGTCATGAACCAATTTTCATCACAAAATACTAACAATTAAGCCTTTCTGGCGTATAACGGTCTGCACGTCCTGAGAATCTTTATGCACGATGAAATCCAAAAATAGACCTACGTGGTCCATATTCGGTAAGATGGATTTCTTTTTTGATTTGTTCTTATGAACTTATTTTCACAAAAAAATTTATAATGTAAAAATGAAATTTTTACCATATAAAAATTTCATTTTCGTAGGAACGGTTTTGTAAGAGTGGGTGCTCTAACGGAACCATATTTTTCATTCCAAATTAGATTGTCGAAATATTATTACGCGGCAGTTTTTTGTAGTTTCTTTCCATATAACGAACTTTCAAAATAAAGCATCGGAAAAGTGGGCTGATCCAAACCATTCAAATAGCGTTTGTTGTTCGGTCAAAATACTTCAGTGTGCCAGATTTCTTCAAAATATTTTAAAAATTCGCGACATGTATCAGAAATGTTGATGAGAAATTTACATAGGCAAACATCTGACGGACAGACAGGATTAAATGGATGCGGAAAACGCTTCTGAATGTGTCGGTGTAGTGAAAGGTGGGGCTATCTTAAGCCATTTTGGGTGTTGCATACTTTCGCACAACGTTTGCACCGCAAATGGTGTAGGTTATAAGAAACAACTCGAAGGTAATGCAATGTCGATAAATCGCGTAGGTGTCACCAATTGTTTCTTTCTCTCTGCAGACATTGGAATATCATTTATTGACTATAAATTTTTATCTTTATATCGGTTGTAGCTTGTAAGTAACGAGCAAATGTTTTAGTAAACTAAAAATACATCCGATCGACGAGGATTTGCGGTATCGGGTATAAAAAGTATATGAAATTGTTAAAAAAAAAAAATGTAAATGCCAAGGTACGTTGTATGCATTGACAAGCATTCGGTGCCTCCTCTTACTAATATTGCCTAAATTGTGCGGTATAAAAATTTTCAAACAGACTATTGAGATGGCAGGCCTGCCTAACCACCTGCCTACTTAGACAGATAAGAATTGTTTTTTTTTTTAAATTTAAGATAAAAATTTTTGAAAAAATTGTCAAAGAATAGATTTGAGAACTAACTACGTATCATGAATTAACAACTAAAATGTAACCAATAGGTGAACGAAAATTTCAAAATGTATTTAAGGAATTACACGCATAATGAGAAAATAATCAGCCAAAACCTTATGCGAATGATTAACATCACGAGAGGTGTATTCATGTTGTCAAAACATTTACAACACCTAGAAGAAAGCTTTAGAGACACCACAAAGCATACACTGCAGCACAGTGCTGCAGTAAGCTAAGTAACTTTTCCAAATAGTAAAGTCCCTGAGAGAGGGAAAAACCAAATGCACATTCGCGGCGCGTCATGCAGCTGCCGTCCGATGAAAACGATTAGCGGAAAAGTAGACAGGGATTAAAAATAAAACCATGAATTTTGGGTATAATAAAGCGCTTGTAAAAATGTATATAAGTAGAATATCTGCGGAAGACAGAGTTACAAAAAAAAAAGAATAATTGTGCTGAACAGCCAAAAAGTATTGCTAAAAATAAATTGTAAATAAACCTACATTTACGAATATAATAGAACTTTGAAGTGCATTTTCTTTTCAATATCCACGATCTAGTGATACGGACCGTATCAGTGCAGTGCAGAGCAGTGGAAATTTGTAACAATGTATTTTTGATCAGCAGCAAATTGTGAATCGATTCGAGCATTTGCTTCTAGCGGTCTGTATAATGTCTATGGTGGACATCTTCCTTGCCAGATATGTAAAGATATAAGCTTGACATTTGGTAGAAACATTAGAAGTTCTTGCACGCAGGTTGATATTGAAAACAAGCCAAAGCAGTCGAAAGATACGCTTACAGCACTACGAAAAGTGAAGACACGTCTGTTTTTCAAAAGGAGTAAAAATTGATCTTTTGCTCATTACTATAGTACCTATACAAAAGTTGAAACGATCGTCCACGCCTACCTAATATTTCAGTATATAAAGATTTCATTGTTTCGTCAAAACCTTTTTAACGGCCAATCTTCAAACACCTTATAAAGTATATATATTCTTGAAAAGTGTCAAATTTGAAATGCACTTAAATGGGTCCGTTTAGCCACCTGTGCAGCATCCCGTTCCCGCCCTCGAATTTGTAAAAAAGTTTGCAAATCATTCAAAAGATACAACCACAATGCAACATAAAGTGAGGACACCTTTGCCTTTACTCGTGAACCAAAATAGTCGCACATCATATGGATTTCAAGTTGCTTCACAAAAATATAAAAAATAAGCCACGCCCTTCCCATTTTAAAAAAAGAGAAGTATAAAAATTTAATTTTTTCATCTTCTGAGATGGGTGTAAAAGATTCGATCACACCCGAATGTAATTTTCTAACTGCTATATTTATTATGTGGTAAAAGTTTTCCTCGCCTTTCTATTCGTCGCGCTCATCTCAGAAGGATCAGAGTATGATAGTTTTACCATGTCATTGGTAATGTGTAGAGAAACACCTCGGGTTCAGTATAAAATCTTTGTCAAAATAAGATTTTAATTCGTTCAAAACATCGTTTTGATGCGTCAGCGTCGTTGCCTTTGTGAAATAGTCAAGGGAAGACTTCGAAATTTAACGCGCACTTTATTAGGTAAAGTATTTATCACTTTAAAACAATTTGCTTGATATATACATGAACAGACGCAGCGTACCAGAATATTTTGTAAAAATGATTGCGATTCCCCTACTGACGGGCAAATAATAGAGAGAAAAAGCGCGGCCGGAATTTTTTGACAGAAAAGGAGTTCGCACCGGAAACTGAAGATTTTAAGCGTGAAAAAAATCCGTTACAAATACCCCTTTTAATAATCACTTCCTAACTTTCCCAACTATACCCCGAAATTGGACTCGCAGAAACGTAAAACACAGTGCAGGTCGTACATGCCTTTCTCAAACAAAGTACAGTATTTTGTAAAGAAAACTATATATTCATAAATGTATTATAACATACATTGTACTTCTCTTACATCTTGAAAAAATTCTAGCCTTCATATGATGTCATTCAAAGTTTCACTTAATTTCAGTCATTTGTTTACGAGTTCGAATGGTTTTAGGGAAGCCTGCTTTCGTCACTTCCAAAATAATGTTTTGTTTTTGTTCCAATTCCAATTCCAATTCTTGCCGATAATATTGAGTGCAGCGGACGCCCAAAAGTGGATGTTTCCACATGTTTCGTTGGGCAACGAAACATCCACAAAGGTGCTGAGAATAGTTTTCGACAATCAAAAAGTAAAATTACAACAGACAGTTGACATTATCACGGTAACAGCAGACAGTCTATCTAGTGTTTTGCATAACAGCTCAGACATGAGAAAGCTGTTTCCCAAATGCGTGCCAAGATCTCCCATAGTTGACCAAAAACATCAACTATTTTTTAATTCGGCGCCAGAACTCGTAGCGACTAGCGTGAAGTCTTGAGAAATCGTTCCATAAAATATACATTAAAATTTTACAAAAGCGTTGAACGCGAATACGGGGGACTATGATGACGCAAAAAATTGAATTTTGAAAAAAAAAATGTTTTTTTTATTATTTACTATTTTAGTTAGGGTAAGTGAAAGCTACCAAAGATTCATTGCAATACGAACACAGCTTTGTT
Source organism: Glossina austeni (assembly GCA_000688735.1). Taxonomy (NCBI): domain Eukaryota; kingdom Metazoa; phylum Arthropoda; class Insecta; order Diptera; family Glossinidae; genus Glossina; species Glossina austeni. The sequence continues at coordinate 391,433 of KK502506.1, forward strand.
TTTCGCTTTTAGTTTAACTTAATTCCGTTGTTGACATATCCCTTGTGAACTTTTATGCTATCAAAGTGCAGTCTTTTTTCTTTAGTTTAATATTTTTTGGATTGTAATATAAACACAAACTAATTTAAAAGTCATTACAATATTTTATTACCAAAGCTTAAATATCCATTTGCAAAATGAAAAATCTTTCATTTCAAATTTATGGTCGTATTGTAAAAAATTTGAAGTAATTCAAAACTTCTGGACGCGTCGTTCACTTACTTAAGTATGACATATGAAGGCTGGCATTGGACTAACGTCATCAAAGGGCAAACGCACGTTTGATTGGTCCCACATACATATATATTTATATGTTCACTGACATTACTTTTTGTCTTTTGCCTTTTATCGGACAGCTTGCGGTTTGCCCAGCTGTGTAAATATTGAGGCTTTGAGACGAAATAATTATCAAGAGTTTTTCTCACCGTTTTAACTTTTTCTAAACTAGTGCTAATGAGCAAACGGCTGGTCTGGACCGGATGCTGTTCCCAGCTCCCGGTAAGATCACTCCCTGCGTCATTGTTTCAAGTGCAGAGTGTTTCGCTAATTTGGACAATTGTACACAGATTGAATGACAACTGCGTGTGGAGGAATCAAACTGTTTTAAGTTCTCACCTTTTTTCGATATGTAACAGCTTACCGTGTCTTCAAGTCAACAATGCGAAGGGCCAGTTCTTTGGTATCCACAACTTCTGGCAATGATTCACCAGGGATCCATTACTCGTAAGCTGTATTTCTTATCTATAGTGGTTCGTAGTAGCTACACGTCTCATCGCCAGTTGGCAGATTTTCCAAAAATACAAACTGTTTCGATTTTGTACTGGTCAGAAATCTATTGATCGCTTCTCTTGCTGATCAGACACAAACCTGGGGCACTCGTGTTATCTACCTTTTGGTTTGATGCATGCTTCAGAACAAAAGCACGAACGAGATGAACACAACCTTTTATGAACACCGTTACTTTGTCGAAATTTTTCCACTTGGGCATTAGTTACGCTAGTACTTCATTCAACCGTCCTTCAGAGAACTTCTGAATTACAAACTTAATCGATCTGTCTTTTTTTTTAATTTTGTGAAAACCATAAAAATTGTTAGAAATCTAATAATGGCTTTTTCAATGCGTGATTGAACCGGGCAGAACAATAAAATAACAAATTTTAAATTCTCTCACAAGAATATCAAAATAAATCTTTTCCAGTTGCTTTGTGTTCACCTTTTATTAGTTCCATTCTCTGACATTTTTTTTGGGAAATTCTTTAGTCACATCTAACGTCACAACAAACGAAGCAAGTAAATAGTAGCAAAGAAGTTTTAACTATCACTGCGTGAACATGCCTATCGTCAAATAGAAAATTTCTTTTTTTTCGCGAAGTATGATTTCATTTAAGGCTACTTTGCTCGAGTTTATTCACTTATTCTAACTTTTTGTGGCAAACTCACATTGGACAACTAAATTCCTACAATAAGAAAACATTTGTTGATTCCAACAATTTACTCAATAAAAAGAATATGAAAACGTCTTTCTTTTTTTAATTTAATTTAATATGTAAAGAATTTAATACAGAAACATAAACGCATAAGATAATAAAGTGTTCTTCACATAATTTTACCCAAAATTTAAACACACATAAACATTGCACTTACATTATTTAATCTATACGCCCTTAAAGAAAGCGCAGAATAAAAGAAAACTTGAAGGAATATGATATTTTTATTTTTAATTTCTTATTTTTGTGCGAATTATTTAGATATAGCAGTGTAATCAAAAAAAGATAAACGAATATATTGTTGGAATGCTATCGTTCGTATCGTACGATTAATTTCTTGTCTTATATTTGTGTAACAAGTAATATCGCTAATACGCAGTGCAGTACATGTTTTCTAAAATTCACATCATAAGCATCATATTCATAGTATTGGATATTCTTAGGTGTGCTTCCTTTTACGCTAAATGGTGTCATTTATTCTGATCTGTTTTCACATTCGAATTTCTCAATATCTGACCTTTATTTATGAAGCACTACGGATCTCATTCATAATTTACAAATTATCCAAATTATTTCTCTTGAATTCAAAGTGCTTATGATAATTTAGCGACCTTTCAACAACGATAGGACGATGAAGTTATCACGATCGTTTCATCGATAAGCGAAAAATTTGCGAATTTTAGCACTTTCCTCACTTTATTAACTACTACTGCGATCGCTATTAACTCTGTGAAATGCCAGAAAGTAAACGGAGAAGTCAGACTATTAAAAAAGCAAAACAATTATAGTAGGACAAGTAGGACCATTAATTATCCTACACCATTTCGCCTAATACCATTCTGCATTATACCATTTGAGGGCACATTTTCCTTGGGAGGCCTTAAGTAAGATGAAACGTAAGCCAATGTGATCGAAATTTAATAAAATTAATTTTCTTCTCAAAGATCTTATTATTGTTTACTTATTTTCGTCATAAAGTACTACAAATAAAGTTTTGGTTTTTTTTTTAACTACTCAGAGAATGACGCGTGGAAAGAGAAAGAGGTACGGAGCGGTCGCGGGCTAATAGGCGTACGCTTAATCGGCAAATATTATGCCTTTACCGACTAAGCACTCACTATAACTCAAAGTAAACTCGTAACCCACTTGAGATTTAAATCCATGGACACCGGCTTAGTGGTCGGGATACTTGTTTACTCAGCTACTCATGTGGATGGTTAGCATACAAAAGCTAAGTTTTTATGAGAAGCTTTATGTGGGATGTGATCGAAACATAGGCCTAATTGACCCAAATTCCATGCAGTTTATTTTAAAGTCGAATTACTATTACGGATCGATGCAATTAAAAGATAGGTCTTTTTGCCATATAAGTTGGCTTGTGTTGCCTTATCGAGGCTAACTTTTCCTTACGTGAGCCCAAAAAAAGACTTTGTTTGTCCAAATTTGGTGCAGTTAATATAAATGTCAAAATTTTTTGTAATACGATTGGAAGGATGTTCAAATCATTGCTGAATTTGATTCAAATTTTTTTAGATCAGGCGAAATACTCTCACATAGCGATCTTTTTGATATAACAACTTTTTTTATGTCAGGCGTTTTATAGGGATGGATCGTAACAATAGTCGGAGGCAATCCATTTTTCATAGCGGTAATCCTTGCGCCCAAAACAGGACAACGTGCGGAACTTCAGCAAAACATCTGAAAAACTTTTTGCTTTTTTTAAACATATTTAAGTTGCATGCTATCCGAAAAGATACTTGAAGATAAGAAAAAGATAAGTGCACAAAAAGGTGAAAGCTGATTAAAATAGTTTAAGATACAAAAAATAGTTTCTACATGAAATATGGTCGGTATGATGCCTTTTCAATCTTCCTATCTCATTGGATTCATTTGGAAAAGATAAGCATATGTGGATAGTGCAGCCAACCTCCATCTCTTCCATGTTCCGGGAAAATGTTATGATATGTTTTTTTTTCTTTTTTTAGTATAACTAATCAGTCGGGGGATGCCCCCTACACACGTAATACATTGATGGTCAGAAAACAAGGGCGGAAAGCGACATAGATAAAGAGTGGCCGCAGCCTAATGAGTATGTGTTCAATCAGTACGTGTTATGCTTTCGCCAATGTGGTGCCATTCACATTGGCGGCCTCACAGTGTCGTACTCTTTTACAAAGACCGAGACCAGACTACTTGTCAAGACAACCGCTATTGCGCTTCACTTGCCGTCGATCCTCGAGGTAAAGTGCCAGAGGGTGTCGTCCCCACCATATAGTAGTTTCTAAAAACGAGCGCAACCAAATGCTTACGGGCTCAGAGAGTTCAGATTCCTTTTGAAAGACTGACGAAGCGGAAAAAACTATATTTAGCGACTAACGCAAAAATATATATATGTGTGCGTATGTGCAAAAATATACTTACGATTTATTAAAGTCAAGTAAACATATCGTTTTGCGTTTCGAGTGAAATATTGAAGTTTTTACATTTCTTTTTTAAAACTTTTTTCATTAATTTTCATCTGCCTTCCTCCTGTATAAGTTTTCGAGATTTTAAGTAGTTGTTGACAATTTTAAGCCGTTCACCTTAAAACATCGTGAAAACGTCTCTAAAAAAGCGTTGAAATTAATCTCTGTAAAGTATAATAAGAATTAATGTCACTAGAGTGAGTGGCAGCAATATTATAGGGCATTGAAATTTCATTTTTATAAATATAAAAGTTTGTAAATATAAAAAAATCGGGAGCCGTCAACTATAATTGCCTCTTATTTGTTATGTTATTTCTAGTTTTCTTTTTTTTAGTTACGTCTCGTAGTTAAAATCTACACTATATGTCAAGGAATTGTGTTAAGTTGAGAACAAATCGCTGTTACTCAAATCTTCAAGGGCAACCACGCTTGCAATGTTGCTTACACTTGTTGTATGCAGTTTGCATTGTCAACCTAAAAGAATTCTTTATTGAATTATGATTTCCTGGCCACAAGTATTGACTAATTATGTTACTTATGGGAATTTTTTCTTTTTTCTAATGGTCTCCAAACCACTCTCCATCCTGGGACTAGGCCCGCTTTAAATATATTTCAATCTGGAGAGAAACGTGTGAAGTGTAGGTATGGATGTAGTTTTTAGCCTTTCGCTCTCGTCTTTTGGGCAGAAGTGGCTTTTTGCTACATTTCTAAATAGATCGATCATCCAATAACGGAAAAATTGGATTTTTTGTCATTTTGCCTGAGGTTTTTGGTAGGTTTTTTTCTGCTACCGATTTTATATAGCGCCTCCTGTTTTTTATTTCTAAAATTAAATTTTACGAACATAATTACGATTCGTTCTACAGCCTTAACATAGTCCTACTGTAATCATTCACTAATTTCACATAAAAGCCCTTTGCGCATGTTCGTTTACTTATTTCACATGCTTCTGTAGCGTGTTTTACCTTGCATATTAGTGTGACGACGGTATCTATGCTTTAGTGGCCTTTTTTTCTCAATATGCGAGAGAGAAGTGCTCTCTGATTTTAGAAAAAAATTTTTTCGTTTAGCTTTTTCACTTTATCTACTTTTTATCATGGATATACATTTCCGATTCATGTATATATATATACAGATCTTTATATTTATCTTATTTATACAGAAAAGTGTGGATTCCTAGTCCTTTTGTCCTTTAGGATTGCTATGGCTAGACGGCATGCGCGCAACGTCTGCGTTATCCCAACGATGATGCAATGTGCAGTGTTGAGTCCAGCATTATTTATATGCATTATTGGCAAATACCATTCATAAATATGCTACGCATTAAGGGTGATTTTCCTCTCATTCTCTGCCTATTATCTACATGACGTCGACGATACGCGGGAAAAGCGTAGAGGATAATCATATATTAATAAATAATCTGATACTTATTTGTTTTTTATTGTTAGTCAACCAGCTCCAAAACCAAACGTAATATTATTTAGAAATTCATATAAAAGACAAGAACTACCTGTTTTTATTAAAACATAAAAAGAAATCGTCACAATTACACTCTCAAATCTTGACTAAAACAAATATAAACTAAAAATAAATAATTTATTTAAAACGTGCCAAAATTAAATGTTACACAACAAATTGTGTTTTTTTTTTTGCTTGCCGGACAATATTAATGGCTATAATGTATAACATTTCATACCGTTTAACAGTTGCCTGCTAAGCCAAGGAAGCGAAAAAAACTGCAATAATTTGCTGTCTGTTGCTTCATTGCCAAATACTGAATTGAAAGTAACTTCAACTGTTACTACTCGTAAAATCTTAAATGCTGGTGGGGAAACGGCAGCAACAGTAGAAGTAGCAACAACAATTGCATGCAATAGATTTAAGTAGTGCTCAAATTTTATAACTCAACGTTTCTAAAAACAGTAATGAGAAAAAACAGCTGACACTTTCTTTTTTGTTTCGAAAATTAATTAATTCAATAATTAACTAATTAATCTTAATTACACAAAGCCGATTGCAAGAATTTCACTTTGGTACTAGACGTAGAAGTAATGAATTCATACTGAAATTGTAATCTTAGCCATATTCTTCCCATTATTTCTTACTGGTTAATAACATTTGGGTTATTTCGCTTAAGATAAAAAAAATCTCCCAGCATATCTTTGACCAAACGCTCGTAGGTAGAATGAAAACCTGCTTATGAACACTGGCTGTTAACCTAGAAAAATAAGCGCTCTTCCGCATCCGTAGAATAATTCGGCCGCATTCATGTGTCTTTTAGTCTTTCTTAGTCGGACCTCTCATTGTTCAACGGACCTTATTCTTCTGAATAAGTGCTATTTAGCCGGTCCGGCTTAGTCAATCATTTTCTGCTTACCTGCTTAACTGTGGTTTCTATCCGCTTCAACTATATATATACCATGAATTACCTTTGCCTTTGTGATATTAAATCGTCTCGTTTCCAAAGCGTGATTAAACGAGAATCACTACTATCAAGTCAGGGTTCGCGGATCCAAATTTCACTGCAGCAGAGTTTACTTTGGTCGTAACTATAGTTGAGCGCTCAGTCGGTAAAAGCATGAAGCTTTTTAATTGGAGATACACCCACTAGGTTGCGACCCCTTTTATATATCTTTCGCTTTCCGCATTGCTTTCTGAGCGTTATTGAGTTACTCAAACAAGGCACATTCCCCAAACTTATTAAAAGGAAAAGAAATAAAAAGGTTGACCTCTAGAGAACATTGCTTGCTCTCGGTGATGAAGGACAATGAACAACGGAATAGAACTTTATAAATCGCCTAGTCATCAGTCTTTTTCAATGGCTAGCATTGCCAACCGTTCTGAGAACCTATTCGGAATCTGCTGTTCTGTTCATTCGAATGACATCTAACCGCTGTACGTTTCTTTACTACTAACGTTTCTGACTGTACTAACTCTGTCATGTATGAGTGGACCTATTCTTTCCTCTTTTATATTCTGTCATAATTTGAATCTAAGGTTTGGCGAAAAAAATTATTCGACTTTCATCGTCACAATTTTTCATAAACCTCTACACATATTCATAAGGTATTCTCCCAAGCTTAAAACAGGCCTACAACTTTTTTTCCCATCACTATGCACAAATAAATCTTCTTCTATAAGTTCTTATATATATGCACGCCATTAGTTTATCAGGCATTTATGTTGAAGGCGAGTAAACGCACCACACTTTTATACATGTACGTATGATGACGTTACGTAAACGGTAGGTCATAAAGGTAAAAATCACACTGACTTGTATCCATGAATTATTTATATTTTGTGTATGTAACATAAACGAAGAAAGAAAGAAACTTTAAAGGAAATGAAGGATTTCAGTTACCTTAAAAATTTGCCATTAATCCAGGAAACACAAAAAGACTAATTTATTATTGTTGTGTTCAGTTGTGCTGTTCACATAACTGAGGTAAAATTTGAAAAATGTTTGAAATCATTTTTGTTTTAGAAATTTATCGATTACATGTATTAAGTTATAGCATATATATGCAAACTTGCAGATAAGTCATCACCGATTATTCCAAGACTTAGTGTTATTTGGCTGTCAGTGTTTACGAAATTTGCGACCTTTCATGTTTTTTAAACTTTACGTAACGGCATAATTTTCCTAGCTTAAGTATATTTTATGAATTCTAAATAAATTAAATTAAATGTCGAAGAAAAACCAAGAGCAGGACGCATTACTTTGGTTCATTAACTTAAGAGAAAGTGCTGATAATTTATGACAGGTGAACAAAAAAGAGACGCGATGCAACGCCCGAAGGCCAAAATGCTGCGGGATAGATCAGGACCGCCGTTAATATCGATAGTAAAGTCATCGATAAAACCCAGTGCAGTCGTGCTTAAAAATCGATATACGTAGCAATGTTTGTTGGTAGCGTTGCTAAGCGATCGTTTCGCTCAGCTAGAATAACTTATAAAGTACTACACCCAACTAAAGGATAATCACCTTTCCTTGCTATCTTTGACAATATTATATAATGGGATTATTTGAGCTAGTAAAGCCCATGCAAACCATCGCTCAAGAACGCTCTCATCACTGCATTATAGGTTGACTTTTAAGCACTTCGTTTAGTCTCATATTGCAAATCAAATCCAGGAAACATTAGCAGCAATAAAATCCCATTGAATTTATGAAATAAAATATTTTTACCGTTCTCTTAAAGTAAACAATTTTTTCATAAAAAAGACAAAAAACGGATCACAAGTTTTGTTTACACCTCACATATAATGCACACATAATGTACATAAGTATCATGCAAGCTACGTCTCTGACATAGATATATATCCCGAATGTCTTATGGTTTTTGTACGTGCTTACAAAATTGCATAAAGTCTCGGATTCGCTCATATATTTTCAGAAAAGTGTAACAATAACTGTACCTCTTGACGCAGGCTAATTTTTTAAAAATTGTTAGTCTTTTAGTTAGTACATCGAGCTACGTTTCGTATTTAAAATGTCTTCAGCGGTTTATACAGTAAAACAAATAAGGACAATATTGCCGGACAAGGCCGATCGTTAAATGCTCTACACCACTTCATCTAGTACAGTTATTCACTCGTTTTGGTATTTATATCCCAAAAATTACACATGGTTTTCCTGAAGCTCGCATATTGGAGGATGCCCAAACGTTAACATTGCATGATTCAGGCATAGCCTTGCTAGCACTTGCTTTTCGCGATAACCCTTATACATGGTCTCAACATAGCGTCTTAATCATAGACCTATGTGATCTGAACTTCCTACTGTTGATTTTTTCGGTTATGTTGTTACTATAAACCAATTTTCCTCATAAAATATTAAAAATTATATCTTTTTCTCAAAACCTTGACTTTCATAGAAAGTTGGATCCAAGAAATAGATCCACGTGGCTCAAATTCGTTCCACTTCAATTTTATGTCACGAGCACATTTTCATCACAAAACATTAAAAATTAGGCTTTTTTTCCATATAAGGGTTGCATTCAAAAAATAGACCTAGGCGGTCCAAATTCGATAAGATTGATTTCTTCATCAACTTACTGTTACGAGCCCTGAATTATTCACAATTAACTGTAATTTTTCACCATATAAAGATTAAGCTTTCGTAGGAACAGTTGTATGAGACGCGGTTCAAAGAAGTACGTCATACCCGTTTAGAATCTCGAAATATCCCAACTATTTTCAACAGGATTCATTCTTGATTCCAAACTGATATTTCATCAAAATACCATAAAAATGGCGACGTGTAGGTTGAACACAAAAATACATCGGCAGGCATCAGATCGACGCACGGAGAGACAAGGTTAAACCGTTTAACAGTCATTTTCTGAAACGATCGTATGTCCAAAGGTGGATCTATCTGAAGCCCTTTCATGCGTTACGACAACACAAACTGAATATACCTTCGACCACAAGTGATGTAAGGCAAAAAATGAACGGTTTATGGTAATCAATTGACTTAAGGACTTGCTGCAAAATTATCCAAGAGTTTCAGCTTTCGCTTGTCAAAGATTTTTAAATGCAGCAAAGTTTTTTCCTCTCATTTAAAGTTATATGCGGCGGTCACAAAAGATTATGCGTAGTAACGTAAGCGCACAGATGGAATTTTTTAAAAGAAACTTAATTGCGTTAAAAGTAAGTGAACTTTCGTAACAATATGCGTCTCCATACGATTTCAAGGATAATAAATTTTTTTAAAAATATTAAGTAAAATTGTTAAAGCTGTCTAAAGTTAAAAATTTTAGATATTTTTAAAAAAAAGTCTCCGAAAATGTTAGTGGGTAGTAACATGTTATTAATGCGCGCATTAGACCCTACACCACATGTGGTATATAATATATTAAGTTTATGGACTTGAAAAATGCTTGAGATAACCCCATCTTTTATAATACCGATCAATTCAGAATCATCTTCTAAATCATTTTCTGAATCGATCCGAACCATTTACAATAGCGTTCGTCCTTGAGCCAAAGAATGTCAGTGAAACAAATTTCATCACAAAAGTGCAACTTGTAAGTTGGACGTAAGAATACATGGACAGTCAGCAAGTGCCACAAGTAGCAAATATAAAGAACTACAACTTACAAGAACTATTTTCAACATGACTTCTTCCTAAAGATTAAATCCTTCTTTTCAACGGCTCTCTCTTGCTCTCTTCGCAAAGATCGTGGGGAAACTGCCCCTGCTTAAGCTAATTCTGTGCTTATAAAGCTTTGGCACGAGTATCATGTTTTGTTTTGATGTTGCGGTCGGTTGCCTTATAAGGTGGATTTATCTTTTTAGTCCCTCATTACCGGCAAAATTTCGTTAATCCCTGACTGAATAATTTTTCGTTATTCTATGACAAACTGATAAAAACCAAAAATTGTTACAAAATAGTTTACCTAAGCGTGAGCGAGCCCGATTTTTTTTAGTTTCAGAAGAAAAGTGGAAATTTATTTCCTGTATTTGTTATACTTCATAAGTAACAAGCAAAAAAGACGAAAAGCGAAGTATGGGCAGTATGGGCAGTATGGGCGTTGTAGGCGTGTTCTTTGAAAACTTTGGATCTTTTTTAAGTCCTTTTGAAAGTTAGTCAGCGAGAATGTTTACTACAGATACTCCGCTCTTACGCAGACGGACAAGTGGATCGATGGATGGACAGGCATGCTTAGATGCGTTCCGAAATTGAGATTGGCTACTTTAGGGGTTTTTTCAAACTTGCTTTATAAAGGTTTCGGAACAAAATTGAATTATGACTATAAAAATAAGTAGGCTTGGCATAGCCGATTGTTTCCGCTTGTGGCGTGGAATTTCTAGGAGCGTCGCTCATTATATATACGGCCAAATTTTTATAGATTTATCTGCTGTAGTTTGTGGGTAATTAGCAAAATACCAATTTTTTCTTTTGAAAAGTAGAGATGTTCTCAATTTACGTGGCACTGTAGGCATGTTCTTCGACCCCATTAGGCCCATTTTCAATAGCAACCTGCCTGCAATAACTTTAAAAGTTTCTGCCAAAGTTTAAGTGGATAACTTCACTTTTTCGACCAGGAGAATGACAGATGAACATACTTAAATTGACTCAGATATTGATGATGATCAAGAATATGTGTACTTCGTAGGTTCTCTGAAGCCTCCTGCTGGGCGTTACAAAATGAATATATTTCTCATATTTCGGTGATAGGTATAAAAATTTACCACTTTCCTAATATTTTTGAAAATTCCTCTTTCAGCAGAGTAGGGCGGATTTTTATTTGGACCTAAAGTCTTCTTATGAAATACGCGAATTCCGTAACTATACCTAATAATCAATGGTAACAGTGTAGCAGATATGGAATTTAGTAACTAAGTCTTTTATAACATAAAAACTAAGCATCGAGTACTTACAAAACAAATTAACTTCAACGAATGTTACCCAAAAAGCAAAATTAAAAAAAGGGAAAAGAAATGAAAAGAGATATGATTACAAAAGGCGAATCATTCACAAACAACAAAATATACGCTAAAGCACAATGCAAAACCGATATCGCACTAAGGCATCTCACTATGCTATTCTTTTATAAAGTTTGAGTGCGAAATGTATGCAAGAACGTTTTTTTTTCTTTTTGTAGAACTCCAAGAAAATCCTTAACAAAATAGTTCTGTCTCAATACTTTTCATCTTTTGCTTATAGAAGGCCAATATAAGTTGCTGTTGGCTTCATGTCAAAGGATTTCACATGTCTTCCTCAATATTTAGTAATCGTAACCTTTTCCAATTATGAACTTTCGATTTCCAAAACAAAGAAAAAGCTACCACAGACTTACTTTTTTAAAAAAGAAAATAAATTTTAACAAATCACATTTTTATACCCACCGCTGTAAGAGGGGGGCATACTCATTTTGTTTTTTCCCACTTTGGTTTTTTTACACTTTTTTGGGGTTTTACGCTTAAATAAGCAAAGTAAGGCAAACAAGATCGAATGTTTAAAACTATTTTGCACACTTCTTAAATAAAGATATATTATCGGCCTAAAAATGGGTTAATTTTAACATGAATATGATAGACACCGCGATTACTTTTTTCTTAATAATACTAACGATATGGGTATCAAATAAAAGAACTTGGAGACTAGAATGCGAAAAACATAGAGATTCGACCCCTGCCGAATATAACTTTCTTACTTGTTTAACTTTATTTTATTGCTGTGTGAGATAAAAGAATTCCGCCCATATGCGTACTATATGTGAGCATAGTAACAGGCGTGGGAAGCGCGATGCCCATCGATCTCTTGACTAAAGAACCAGCACTCATTTTAGGGACACAAAGTGAGTGGGAAAAAATACCGAGCTGCAACGTCGAAAAGCTGGCAATGCACCAACTGATCAATGAATGGCACGTGCTTTGGAGAGCAGTGAAGCGAAGACGGACGCACAAGCTCATTTCCGAAAATAATCCACAAGAGGCAGTAAGGTGAGACAGACGTTTGCTTGAAACAACTGCTTCGCAGCCATCGGTATTTTCGAGCCTGTGTATACCTGAATCTGACTTTTCCTGTAGTATTTGCAGTGTTACAGATGACACTAAACATGTGTTCTTTGTGTGTCCAAAGTACCGAAACGAATGGCAGAGGCTACAGACGAATATTGGAAAAAAACTTCTTCCAGACAACCCTGTAACAAATATGCTGCACGACTTAAAGAAGTGGAGAGCGGTAGGAATGTACGCCGCAAATGTGTTGAAGAAACAAAGAAAGGCGAAGCGTCAATGTAAGCTCTTGGGTAGAGGTTAGACGAAAACCCTCCCTGTGCGGGGTGGTACCACAGACTACGGGAGGAGTATGGGTGGTTTTCAGCGGTTTAAAGCCGCGGACTGACTCAAGTGGGCGTCTTTTAGTGATTTTCCGAAAAACAAAAACAAGTAAGAACATTACAATCGGGTAAGGCCGACTTTTAATGGATCTATCTTAAGTCCGTCTGCGTGTTACATACGTCCACGAAAATTCAATATATCTATACCACAAATGGTGTGGGACACAAAGCATATTATATGTTGAATTCTAATAATTTAAACTTTCCAGGTTTATTCTCTTTTATTAATAGTTTGATGGATAATTAAATACGTAAAGTTATTAAATCAAAGGAACCAAAATTTGTGTATAAATTTTTTGCAAATTTTGTAGCCATGAATTATTGCTGCAACTTATCGTAACCATTAAATCACATTCATGCTCTTTTATGTATATATATATATATATATATATTTATAAACATATCTGTATATAAATAACAATAAAGTTTCTCATTATCTTACACATACAAAGATACGGTGGGCATTTAATTAAAAAAGTTTGTCCACTCACACTCCTACATTCCTTCTTTCTAAAATTAATTCTGAAATAAAACAAAAAATAAAAAAACAAAACAATCGTTTATGTATATGAGGTCAACAGGCCGTATGATAACTAAAATAGATAACTAAAATTTATGGCATCTAATGTGCTGGTAATTAAATCCGGATTCATGCGGAAAGAGTTAAGAATTTTAATTTGTATTGAAAGCAAGGGTAAAGGAAGTTTAAAAGCTGGGCGTTACTTAAGGCCGCAAATTAGAAAATCAAAAAATGTAATCAAGAAGTATAAAAATAGTTGCAAGGAGTCTCAATTAATGCTCTAGATTTATCAATATATAATAATTCTAGAGAAAGGTTTCGATAGTTCATATGTTAGATGGTATATAAAAAGCCTGGCATGTGAAGTGAATGCAGGAATTCACACCAACGCTTTGTGAAAGTATTTATGGGGATCAATATTCTTGAAAGAAAAACTATGTATTTCTGAACTTTGAATTCCAAAGATCGAAAACTGCAGTATACTGTTTGCAAAAGGAAAGAGAATAACCGATTCGCTACCAACTGCTATTCAGTGAGCAGGGCGATCTTGTATATCCTACAGCATCCCCTCCATTGATCAATCAATTATTTCGAGTATAATTTTTTTTTTATGCCACAATGAGTGGTTTAGGGTATGTTAAGTTTGCGCGAACGAATGTGACACCCAGAAGTGCTTAATTTAGATCCACTATTTGTTATACCGATCGATCCGGTGTCATTCTAAGCTTGTCTGTCCGCCTGGTATCTATCTATTTATTTTTTGTGCAGTTTTTAAGTATTTTGATGTTCTTGCACCTTTATCTATAATTCAAACAGCGTAGCTGGTGCAAAATCAAGCTTGAATTGAAAGAAGAAGCCGTTTGCTCTAAATGGCTTAGCGTAAAAGATTTGAGAAATATGAATTTTTGCGTGGTTGGCGGACATTTGAAAAAAGAAATTCAGTTTTCAACCAAAAAACAAAACAGTATTTTTCTAGTACATAATGCCTCAATAAACTTATCTAAATTCTCCTATGTGTCGCTTCAAAGGTATTGTAAAATATACATGCAAATAAAGAAAAATACATATGTAAAGAATCTAAGTATTAGCAGTTTCGTTACAAGCTGTTTTGAAAAAACGTATTCCAACACAAAGGCGTTAAAAATTTGAAACAGTTGTAAAGCTGGTGTACACGTATGTTCCAAAAATCAAATTGCTGAGTCATTTAAAATTTTTCCCCGCCCACAATTATATTTCTGCATCATTCTGGACTATTTAAGGCATCGTTTATATTAAGAAAAAGAAATTTCTTCTCTAGAAATATTTACGCCAGCCGGTAAGCCTTAAGAAACAATTGAATGCTTAATGAAAACTGAAAATTTCCCAACTTACTAACCAGCTGCTATTTATCCAATTTGGGAGTTTCGACCATTTTTTGTATATCTTATGGAAATTCTTACTTATTTATATTGACAAATTGTCATAGCATTCCCATTTTGCACGTTAACTAAATAATTGTGCAACATGAGCAGAAAGTAGGGAACCTTTGTGTTGTTTGCATTTACATTAAATGTACGAATAATTTTAACGTGAATATAAAATCGAAATGAAAAAGGAATTTTATAAAAATTGCGTGTTCTATATATATGATGTGATATCGAACACGTATTTTATATGTAAGCAGATATGCATACATATGAAGGCACAGTTGTAAATATGAAAAAAAAAAAATGGTCGGAACATTGATTTCATTAATATTGACGAGCATGCATGCATCTCTTTGCAGTAGACTAACAAAGTATTTGTTTTAGATAAGAATTTTACATTTTTCCAAAATGTTTTCATTTTTCATTAAAATATCAAATTCGAACAGATTTCACTACATATGCATGAACACATTCATTGTGAACAGTTCAATTTGAGTTCTCGATACATTTCTTTATTCACGTTGTAACGGTGCAAATGTTACCCATATAATTACATCTATTTATGAAAAACTGTATTTAATGCAGATTTTTATTTCCAAAGGTACTGCTCTTTACTTAAATCCAGGCAAAAATTCATAAATTCCTTTGGTTTTTATTAAACTTTGATAAGGGGTCTAAGTTATGAAAATAATTTCAAACCGTCAGGTTGCACAAGAATTAACGAGGCAATGCTGTCGACTACGCCCATATTTTCTCGTTGTCGGAAAAAATTTTAAAGAGATTGCCAAGTATTTCACTGGCCAATATTGTGAGGTCATGTTCTATCTCTGCAGAACACAAATAACTTAAACATTTTTCTCGAGGATAAACAAAACGTTTTTACATTTCCCGAATTAAGATGCGAGGTGCACCGCAAACACAAGCTCGAAGTATGTCTAAGCTCTGCATATGTGACCGCAAGTTACAAGTTTTACTTGCTTGATTGCTTCTTACATTGTATACCTAAGTGGGCATTTCTCGATAAAACAATGTTTTTAGAATCAATATAAAGCGGTGAACAAAGAATAAAACGATTAATTCTTTTCTACCCCGCGGGTGCTCTGAAATCATGAGTAAAGCTTTTTTCTGTTAGGGTTGATGGTACTATTTTTGACATGTAAATACATCCAATTGCTACCGACTCGCATCTATTTTTGTAAAGTCAATTTCTCGATTTTAAAAGGACGTTGTGAAAGGCATCATTACGGAAGGTGGGGTTTGGAACAACGCATTACGACCCGGGAACAATCGAGAAATCGAGCGAATATTGTGCAAAAAGTGCGCCAAGACCAAAAAACACTCCAAAGTCTTTCAAATATCAATGTTGAGCTAATAATTATCTTGGATTATCGCTTTCGCATAGGCGAGTAAATAAGAGTAACGATAACGAACTCGATATTCGAAGGTTCAACTCTCAATGCCGTTTGACCATGTCTGAGCAGAAGCATAACATTTTTCACTTTCAGGTTACTTTACTTTACATACTTTGTCTATCAACCCTCATGTCTCTCTTTGTCTTTAATCCCCCCTCCCCGCTCCTTCTACGCCACCAATCGCCCATAGAAGAAGCGTTCAAATATTCGTAGATTTATCTGTTGCAGTTTATGAGCAAAAAACCCATTTTTATTCCTTTTGAAAGACAGAAGTGGGTAGGCGTACCATATGGCGGATTTGGCCTGTTTTCAATAGCAACCTGCGTGCAAACCCCAATGTTTCTGAAAGTCGACAACTTCATTTCTGCGGCTCGGCGAATGTTTACAACAGATTTTACACAGATGGACAGACGGATAAACGGACATGCTTTCAGCTATTCAAAATTTGATGCTAGTTAAGGATACATATATATATACTTTGCGTGCTCTCTGAAATTTCCTTCTGGACAAAATGAATATGCTGCTCATTCTTCGGTGATGGGTATAAAAGGAGTAACAAATTTCTGTCTTACACATTAAAAATTTCTTCCATCAAGGTAAACTGTTAAAAGCATTTTGAATGTTAAATGCAAAATATTCAAAGAAACCCGATTAAGGAGGTACGCAAAAATATTTTTCTTTATGTTCTTATGACTATACTGAAATATTACTCGCTATTTAAACGCAGTCTTCTCCTTACGGAGAGATACGCCGAGATTTCAAGTCGCAAGCAATTTCGTTGTTGTAATTTTCATAACTTGTCAAACTTATTTTTTAAAAAAAGATTGATGGTGATGCCACACAAACCGTGAGAAGAAAACATTATACCATGCATATAGTGAAAAGGTTTTAACTTCTAGTAACCCATGAAAAATTCATAGCGCGACCGTTAGTCTGTTTGAGCTGCTGTTTCCTTTTTTTTGGTTTTATTTGACGTGTAATTTTTACCACGAAAGATTCATTTAAGGAAATATTTTGCTTAAAATTTTACATTTCGAAAAAAAGTTCTATTAAAGTTTACGACCGAAAATATTTCAAAACACTTCCATCGACTTAAATAAACCAAAAATACGTACAATGTGTGTAAAGCATCCAAAAAAATTCCCGAAATTATAATTAATTTCCCTGCCTTCTGATTGCCCTTCCGTGCCGTGACAAAATTAAGAAGCAAAGATCCTTAAAAATGAGTACAGTTTTTAAATTCAATCATGATATTCTGAAAGATAGTTTGGAAACGAAACCGGTTCTTAAAGTGGTCAGTTTAGTCTATTATTATTATCATTTTGTCTCACCCATCCGTCCAATTACTTATACATCTGCTTCTTCTACTTCATCTACAACTTCTAAAGCTGAATTCACCAGCTCACTTCAAAGAGGTTATCTCGAATCAATTGAAAGTTTAAAAGAAGAAGTGTTTTCACTAAAGGACCTGAAGAAAAGTTCTTCAGTTTTTCCTTCCTTTTATTACACCAATCTAACTATATCTGTTTTTGTGTCCGCCTTCCCTACGTACACTTGTATATGTCCATACAAGTGCTTCTTAACCCAATCCCGTTTGTTCTGTTCACATCGTACGCCGCTTACCGTACAAGAGTGTGGTAAGTATGAGTAGATGCACACAACCTTCAAAGGGACTTCAGATGGACCCTTTTTTTTATACCAATCGAATCGCGATCTCTTTTTGCATGTCCGTCTGTCCGTGTATTCGTGTAGTGGTTCCTGTATTTAACGAACTTTTGAGATATTTTGATCAAATTTGGTGCAATAACGTGTCTTAACCTAGAAACAAACGCTAAGGAAGAGAAAATGATGATGTAGGGTGCTTAATGACGAACCGTGATTTACCATAGCGTTTTTAATTGTTCTATTTTGATGACACACAAATTTTCTTTTCATAACAATAACGGATTCTTTATTTTTCACATAGAAAATGATATTCAGTAGACATAATGAAAAAAAAGATTATTTGCGTCTTAAATTAGCCACCCCTTGACATAAATGTTGCTAATTATCGCGAAAAAGTTCTTGAAGTAGAAACACAAAAAGAACTTGCATTCCCGCTGTAAAATGATATAATTTTTCGTCTTATTTCTTTAAAATGATGCGAAAAAAGGGCACCGGGCCTGCTTTATGATAAAACAGACACGCAATGAGTGCTCTTATGTTCAGGTGAATTTTCGAACAATCCGTAGACAAAAGATCGTTTAACAATAAAGTCCGTAATATAACCGTTAATTGTCTTTCCATCATCACCATCATTATCATCATAATAATCGTGCAACAGCAGTTACATCAATTGTTAACCACACCGACTGAATCATTAAATTCTTACAATTAATACGGTATGAATAAACAATGGATATAAATTTCAATTACACACCTATATAAAATTCATCCATTCATTTATCCTTTCTTCGATTCATACAATTGCACCTCAATTTGATTTGCAAGAAACAACAGCAATTCCACATACACTTTAATTAATACCAAACAATTTTCATACTTAAAAGTAGAAAATTCACAATGAGTTAACAAGAATAAAATAACAAAAGGAAATATTCCAAATGGAGTCGTATTTATGTATAAAAAAAAAAAGAAAAAAAGAAAAAAAGAAAACAAAAAGAATTTTAAACAAGAGTGTTTTTATTATACATAAAAGTGTAAAAGAAAACAAAAAGAGGAAACCATAAAAATAATCAAAAGCTCTGTGTTAATGATAAACACAAAAGAAAACAAAAAAAAAACAAACAACAATCAATCGACCGAACGCCCACGTGAAGCCTACTAGTATAACTTAACTGATAACATACACAATAGCAACTATATGCATGCACACACACACACATCTACAAACATGAATAATAAAGAATTCTATAATAAATTGCATTTTTATAAATAAAACAAACGTATCATCTATTAAAGAAGGTATTGGTCTGCGTGTATAAACCACAGAGCGCTACATAAAAGCAAAAAACTATTAGAAATTTTTTGCTTGAATAAGCAAGTACAGCAAGCCCATAATAAAACAATAAAAGGTAAAGTGCGAAATGGTTATTAAAACACTATTAAATGTGATATGAATGCCAGCGTGATAACGGTGAACATTAATGTGTAGACCAACATTTATGCCCCTTGATATAAAAACAAACAAATAAATAGACACTTGAATGCGAGCAGAACAACATTCATATGTTTATACAATACTGGGGATACACAAACTCTCTCTCTTTCTCTTTCTCTCTCTTCATCCAAGATAAATAGCTGTGAGGAAACCACAAAAAGACCAACTAATGTCGTCGTGTGTTGTTAAGCACTACAACAAAGGCAATTGAAGTGCTGAGATGGAAGAAGAATCATAACATAACATAACATAACATAATGCCGTGAATGTGACCCTGCGTTGTTTATATGATGACACTCCGTTGAATTATTTGTGCTTAGATTAAATTGATCAAAGCAATAAATGGCGTAGCTTCCGTTTCCTCTTTATACATCACATTTACCAGCTTGTGAATGTCATTCTTGCTGTGAATGTCATTTTCATTTTGATAATTATGATAAAATGCTTGATAACTATAACTGTAACGTTCATACCGTTAATATTAATACCAACCGAAGAAATTGTAGTGACATATAGTGACATTTCACAGCCATACGCGCCTATTACCGTAAAAGCCGTAGAACCTCATCTACCTACCCACACAGATTTAGTTAGGCCAAGGATTTCAATCATTTACTCGATTTGGTTAAAGTCAAAAAGACAAAAACAACAAAAAAAGAAACTAAAGCTAACTTCACTTTGCTATCGCTCGGATAAGCGAAGGAAAATGAATTGTCTTTTAAATCCACCTTTTGTTCGTTGAATATTTTAGATATTAGCCGAATCGCATAAAGCGTAGATGCAGAAATGCGTTCACTGCAAAAATTGTATAATTTTTGCACTCAGTCTACTGGAAGTAATAAATTTCTATTAAGCATTGGTTTTCTTTTTCATCTTTCGCAAAAAAAAAAAATTACTTCGGTTACGTGTGCGTCAAGGTGTAAAGGTCAGCTTCGCAATTTTATTGGTCCATAAATAATCAACACATGCACATAGCAAGGTTTTCAGTGCTATATTTAGCTTGGATCAAATCTCTTGACACCCAGCAATTAGATGAGGAGACACAAAAATATCGATTTGTAAATCCGATTTGTATTAATCGAAGACGGTTGAAACCTGCCTTACCTGTAATGCATAGAGCACATAGTGGTTTAAATGAATTATTTTTCGAGCAGGTTCCGTAAGAGATTTTAATTAGAAACGAATATAAAATTTTAATTTTACTTCTATCCACCTGAGTGGCCGAGTAGGCAAGAGTCTCGACTAGCAACTCCAATGGTCGAGGGTTCAAATCTCAAGTGCGGTAGAGTTTTTAATAAACCCGGAAGCCTGAGATGCTAGTGCTTTAAAACTTTATCTTACAATTTATTCTCTGGCTAAATTAATAATAATAATAATAATAATAATAATAATTTTATTTCTTCAATAATTGAAAAGTCAACAAAAATTCATTTTCAATATTAAATATATTCGTTCTCGTCCCTCCGATGTCATTGTGTCTTGAATTGGAACGCATGCAGACAGTATCGAACTTTTTGGCACTGAAGATGCACAAGATGCACTTACGTTCGGTGGCTTAAGCGGTTAAACCTGAGTGAGAATACGTATGAACTTCACTTTAGTGTCGACGTGCGAAGATTACGCTGTCGGTGTAGACTTTTCTCACGGCTGCGAGCACTCGGCTTCTTGCGTGACCGCAACCACCAACTTTAAAGTGACAAGTGCAATCAATTTGCCGACTATTAACATTCCATGATCATTTTTACTTGATTATGAAATCCATTGATAGACAAACAGTTAGATGGACGGGCAAGCATAGCTATACCATGCCGAGCTTTTAAATTTTTTTGAAAAATGCAATTGCATTTACTTTTATCAACGCATGTTGCAAATGAAATGATTGTCTAAGTATGACTGCATTTCTGAATAGTTGGTATAAATATTTACACCAATTCGTACAAATATTGTGAGTACATCTACGCAGAACACACAATACTTAACCACATTAAAGGACTAACTTTTAAATATACGTACGTAGGTATGTGTTTGTGCATGAATTCTTTGACAAAAGCTCTCGCGTACAGCCTGTATATCCATCACGATAAAAGCATTTATGTTCGTTGAGAGGAAAACGTACATAAGTGGACCAGTTTTATGCAAACATATGCATGATTATACCATGCCTACATACAATATGCATGGGTATGAATGGGCATGAATTGTGTACGTGCACTCCATTTGCGGATAGCAAGCAATTTTTAGCTCCTAAGATTTTATTGTTCATTCATTCAGTTAGCACCATTGAAAATATCGATTCTTCTTTTTTTTCGTTCCTTTCACCGCACGAATATCAAAAAATATGTTTTTCTACGCAATTTTCATACAAATCTGAATACACAAGTAGTCTTATGTTTAAAATTCAACAATCGATTGCTTTAAAGTGAGCACAATCTTCTTTTTTTATTTGGCTTTCTTCTTTGGTAAACATAACTGGAGTAAATTCGGAAAATTTATAAGTATGTGCACTTAAATACATTTTAAAAATTTATTTCATTATTTCCTTACATGTATTAACCTAAGTGTGCGGACAGGCGAATAAATAGAGAAAAAAGCAAACCGAAAGAAAAGAGAATTTTAATTACAGGAGTAAATGAAGAAGGAGAAGACAGAAAGACAAGCATACGGACGAATAAAAGCCATAGAATAAATCACGAAAGATCGGACGAAGAAGCAAATAGTCAAATGCACAGGCAAAAGAGTGAACAGATTGATGGACAAGTCAAGGCAAAGACAGCTTGGTACATAAAGCAAAACACGACCTGCCGCATGGAAGAGTAGATAATGTTCACGACTAGCAAGTCAGTTTTTGCGAGCTCAAATCTTAGTGCGATTTGACGGTTTAATACTTTGTCGTAGCTACAGTGAATGAATAGCCGGTAAAGCCATAACGCTACTTGCCGATTGGACTGTGTCAGCTCCCTATCTCTTTTTCCTTCTCTCCCTCTTTTTTCTCACCATCACAGTGTAACACGTACAAGGGACAACCCCTAAGTAATTGATTATTACAAATAAATGAAAGCATCGTATGTAGCGACGACCCACCATTAAATACCGTACATTTATACATATGAAGACTTTTAAAAATAAGGCTTTATATGAGCAGTGGTCGAAAAAGTGGTCCAGCCTGAAGGATTTTCAATACTGTCCCATCCTTGGGCCAAAACAGATCGGTGTACCAAATATCGCCAAAACATCTCAAAAACTCGTTGAACACAAGCACCACTAGAAGGGCAGACGAACATTCAGAAAGTAATTCTAAATAGATTGGTATAAAAAAAGGGGTCTATCTTAAGTTATTCTGGGGATCCGCATAGACATTATGTACTCTTGTCGCCCAAGTGGTGTAGAGAATTAAAACAGAAAAAGAAATATAGCCTTAAGAGGAAAAAAATTTAGGAACGAGCGAAACAACGGTTCGACTAGATATATAAATATGTGCAAACGTAGGTAAGCGATATTTCACACGCATTCTCTGGCTGTTCAAGTCTGCAACGTACTTTTCGCAGTCGTCAATCTTATCCTAATTCTAAGGAAGAATTAGTGCATTAAAATTAATTTTAATTAAAAAAACCATAGTTTGTTTTATTATTATATTTTTATTCCACGAAAGGAGAACAAAGGATGTTAAGTCGCTTATAACAATACATGTTTATGAATGCGTGCGTACATAGTGAAGCATAGTGAAACCGCTGACCACATGTAATTTAATTTATGTACATTAAATATTTTACATAACTATACAGGCATACATATATATATAAAATGCATCACCACAAAATACAATCAATCCTAAGATGAAAAGCGAAAACATAAAAGAAAAAACATATATTTACTGTTAAACACTGGTTTGTTGTCATTTCATTTGAACTCGAATCATGCAACTAACAATAGTGCAAAAAAAACACAACTTCAAACCAAAACATTTTATACAATTTATTCCCAGACCACTTGTCAACTGCAACAAGTGCCATTTAAGCACACATGTTTATATAGTTTGGAGTGCACATTACTAAACACTTATCAACGCATACCTACAAACAGACGTTAACAGATATCCATAGTACATCGATTTGTACCCTACACCGATTGTAGTGCAGGGTATATTAAGGTTGTGCGTCCGTATCTAACGTGCAGAATGACTTGAGGTAGACTCATTTAAATTTTTGTTCCACAATATGTCGCAATATTTGAGAGCTGTTGATGAAATTCGGTGCACTGTAATATATTTTGGCCCAAGGACAAAACCCTATTGAAAATGGGAGCTCTTTTACGACCACCCCCCTTATAACGTATTATTTTAGAAAGTCCCTATTTGAAAGAATATTGTAATTTTCAATAGCAGCAAAAATCAGCGGCAAAAATCGCTAGGCTTCGGTATTCTAAATTGTTGAGAGAAACTTGGATCAGATGTGGCAAAAAATCCTTCCTCGAGAAAGTTAATCTTTATAAATGTAAACGAGACTAATTTTCAATGTTTCTTGATAAAAATTCGTTCATAGTAATAATGTTATATAAAAATTAGTCTTACCGAATTTGGACCACGTAGATCAATTTTTAGAATTCCATTCCATATAAGGGTTTTAATGAAAAACAACTATTTTCACTGCAAAACTGTCCAACCTTTGGTGAATGTCGGTTGATGAAAATCGATTTGTGGGAGTAGTTTGATATAAAATTTAACTGAATCATATTTGGATTAAGTAGCTCTATTTTTTTGACATCATCACGTACAAGTATTGGTATGAAATATTAAATCTTACCAAAAGGTCTAATTTTTAGTATTTTATGATGGAAATGCGTCCGCAATAGAATTTTTAACACATAGGTATGTTTTTTGCGACTCCACTAAATGTCGCGAAAGGCGAGCCCTTGCATACCGACAAAGTCTACTTGGTACTTTTTATACAAAGGAAGTAACTGAAAAATAATAAAATCTTTGACAAGTAAATTAAGTTCACCGCGGCAGTTGAGGTATTGTGTGTGTAACGAAGTTATGCAGGGAATCTAAGTGTCTGCCTTGGCCAACTATAGTACTTTTAATTGTTTAAACTAGAATAAGAGCGCCAAAGCTTTATTTGCCGCGTTGTGGACATTTAAAGACAGATAAAAAACTGTACATAAAACTGCTTTCAGTTGAAACTAATTATTTCGAGTACGCAGTGGTTGTAAATGTTTGCATCAAATCAAATTTCAAGCCCTTCCCTCAATTCTTACATTCGTAAGAATACCAGGAGTAGATACGCCACCAACGACCAAAGACTAGTTGTCTTAATCGTAATATAAGCACAAAAGATGGGAAGAAATCTATAAAACTTAAATAACTAGACTCAGGGATCCGTATATTAGAGATGTTGGACTAGTGTAATACACTATCTGTTATGGTTAATTACATATATGATAATAGGGCACCTTACCTTCACGTCTATAACGGAAGCAATAATCATTCAAACGAAAAAGTAATCCTTGCTATAATGAGCTACTGCCCAACGTTAGAAAAGTACTAGAAGCAGAAAAACTGACGCCTAACGCAAAAGTGTACATCCTTTGAAAATTTTCGAATTCCATAAGCTGTGAAGCAATGGAAACCTTGCATTACTATAGTTGGGCGGTCGTATTAAATACAAACGTCGCTGACATGCATATATTCAACAATTTGCGGCATACGAGGTACACGGTTACTATTCTCTGAATCGCACACACACAAGCAACGTGTGCGTTCACGTAACCACATATTTACATAAATATAAAGAAATTTATGCATGCATCTATTTTTAAGTTCATATTGTTGACATTAACATAAAGTTAAACTCATTTAAGTGAATTTATTAGGTTTTATGCACTGGTACATACTTTGATTCGCCGATTAGATAATGATATGATAGTATGAATGAAATAGATAGTACATTGTGTAGGTTTTTATATATAAGTGCGTTATGGGTGCCTTCCTTTACATAAAGGTTTAAATGTGCACGAAATGCACGAAACTATGACTATGGCGCGAATTTTTAAATGCCTACGAGTACACGTCGGTGGTCATAAGAATGTTAGTAATACTGGCAAAAACCAATTGCAATAAAAAGGAACCGAAGCATAAATAAGGTGTAGAAAACTATATAAATCCTATAAAAAAGGTGTAAATGCTTTCATTTTTTTTTTTTGTTTTTTTATTTACCACACGTTAGAATAATTTATCGAGTTCTCACTGCATTTTTTGGTAAGTTTAACTTTTGTAAACTATTATTAAAGCACGTAACATTTGTTTGCCGGCCATGTATCTAATCGCTAGCATAAGCAGTTGTTGTAACATCTCGTAATAAGAATAACAACAAAAAATCGATCGAACTGCGCTTCTTGTTGTAAATTATAGAAAATTATTTTAACTCAATGTATTCCTTGCTCAAGGAAGGCTCTAAAGAGGTGATATGAATAAGCGTTATACATCCAGTTGACTTAAGTCCGGGAAGGAAATACCTTTATGATAAAGAAAAATTGATCATCAGTAAAGCAGAAATTGCCTGTCATGGTTTCGAAGAACGCAAAAGATTTTACGTTTCCTCTCGCTTGCACATACTTTTGTTATATAAATATACGTTCGTTCATATTACCAAATTCGGCTTCAGCTGAACATATTGATACCTTTCTCCGATATAAGTAAAAAATTAAACAAGGACTTCGATGCTCGAAATTTAGGGGGTTAAGATGTTATTATAAGACACAATTCAGAATCATTTTCTCAATCGATATGAGTATATCTGTCCGTCCGTCTATTCGTCCATCTAATGTTTTTTAATGTATTTTTGTGTTGAAAATTTTTGAAAAAATCGCTGTAGAAAAAATTACAATTTTCAAATCTTCTTGCAAAAATCGTGAGTAAAACTTTGGAGCAGATTGGCTGACCCTTTGAATCCCCTTTTCTATACCCATTCTTAGGAAATGCCTTTAAACCTTTACAAGGGAAAACGGTCTGATTTTTAGTATTCCATAGTGACGACCGATCCACAGGAAAAGTAAACGGTAGCAAATTCAGATCATGTAGGTCTCTTATCTATACAACACCCTTTATAGAAACAATCATGAACGCTAGTCTTTTATATGCCAACAAAGCCTAATTTTTATATCTCTATGACAAAAATAGGTGAATAATATGTTGGAATGGGTGAATAATGTCTCAAAACAGAATTAATTTTGCCAAATTTATACCGCTCAGCTTACATTTCGTTCTCTCTTCCATTTGTAGGCAATTCATAAAAAGTGTACTTTTCAAAGTATAATTGTTGAGACTTCTTCACGAAAACAAGCGAAATAATCTTTCGTTACTAGAGTAGATAGCGTAAGTCATTCTTGCTCGACTTAGGTTTTATATATCGGGTTTGTTCGTTGAGTAGAATTGGTTTTGCGAATATTTGAACAGGACCCTGTAGAAGAATGTATTATATATAGAATCCTTCGCACAGATCGTAAGCTTAAAGTTTGAAAACAGCATCTTAGAAATCGTGCTTTCAAATATCGATTTTCTTCTTTTTCTTTATTTAGTTTTTCTCTTTATCCTGTCATAAATCATCTTTATATCATCATTGTAGACGATGCGTACTAAAGTAAACGGGGCTTCTTAACGATCACGCACTCTAATCGAGCCATCTATTAATAGCTCACTCTGTCAAACGTGGATGGAAACTGGATGCTTTCAGATGACTTTCAGATGATCTGCACGTCGGCATAATGCTTTGTTTTCATTCTCAAACGTGTTGCTTCGCTTTCGCTATAACAGATTTATTAATATGTCTTTCATACGTTTTTTCGCCTTACACATGCATTTAAGTCACAAAATGGGGGTGCACTATAATTTTAATATAGACTGGATACTGCAAAAATTCGTCCGTTTTCAATGTTGTGATAGAATTTCAAAGCAATCGGGGAAGAAATTTCGGAGTTTTGAAACTTTAAACAAACTTATATTAAAATGTTTATTTATATAAACATAAGTTCATGCCCTATTTTTATATAAAAACGACTTTAGGTAAAGGGCCTGAATCTGTATTAAAATTCGATTCTGCAAGTTCTAGCCACAAACGCGATTAATGTTGCTTTAGGTCACTTTAGTTTAATATTGGGTTACATGCGATGGAGTAAAGTAATGACTTACGACAATCCGGAAGGGAAAAGTCTAATGGAGTTCGCACTGCAACCTTGCGTGAGCATTTCTGAAAACTAATCCGTCTTCCAATTTTGTTCTCACTAAATTGATTGTATCATCGGACGCATTGCATGTTAAACCATTTTCTTGAAACCTCATATAGTCCAAGTGGAAATCATCTAATTCATGCCACAAAAACTCGGTAATAATGTTTCTCTAGCGTTTCCCAATGAGGTTAACAGCAGTTTCATTTTTGTTTTCAGAAACAATATTTTCGGATCATGAAGGCCAAATGAAGCGCCCAACAGTTAGTTTTTATGGATGTAAAGGTATTTTGGGAGCAGCAGGTGGATTTTCTTTACTGCAAATGGACAATTTCTCTTATATAGGAAGTCATTTAAACAAACACAAACTTCATCTCAGATGCATGCAAAACATCTGCATCCCAGAAACAAAATGACTTTGAAAAGTTTCTATACTCGATGCAATTGTGCATTGGCGAATAATACCGAATATATTATTACAAATCTATTTCGTCGCTTCAGAGCGAATGCTCAAGTTCAAACAATATTCCTTAATAACAGATTGGCCCGGCCGAAAGAAGTCATAGTCAAGTGCACAACGTCACGATAATCGAAAAAACTATAAACATCACTTTGATTTTTGAGCCAGTTTGGTTCAGTTCTTTCGTTTTTGACACGATATTCGCTCGATTAATCGCTGCTTGCCGCGTGCGTAAATGCAAGCCTCATCTCCCGTAATAATGCGTTTGATGACCGGTTGATAGTCAGAGATCAACTGCTTACACACATTGTAAAAATCAGAAAAAATAATTTTCTGTCGCATGAAAACAAACGCAGCTGGAACACTAATGATATTTATGATGTGCTACCAATTAAGAAAACGAAATATATCTGCTATTCGATACACCCGCTCAATTTAAATTGAATATTCGTCTTACATGTTGTAGACAGTGATGTATACAAGGATAACTTGACAGTTGAGAAATATTTCATTTCAATTAAGATTCAGACTAACCTTTGATAAACTCACGTACCGTTTCGACAACATCTTTTACCATGCGTCACATTACTTCTAAGGCCACTCCACTATATTACTAAACACACATGCGATTTTACTCATAGTTTCCGTAAAGATTTCATCTCTGTTGTAATTATTCATATTTACGTAAAAATATTTAATAAAACATCAATGAAGAGTCTAAGCACAACATTATCAGTTATGACGCTGGTCGTTGTTTAAGTGTTCATGACCTTTCTACTACTGCATGAAACCAGTAGTGATCACCATCAAATCGCCACGAATTATCTTGCCATCTTGTTCACCTGATCACCCATTGCTTCCCAGAATAAATTCCAATCAAATTCCTACACAACAATTTTCAAAAGATAATAATAAAATAGCTTACTCCTCTTTTCCCACATTTTTATTAAGAACAACAGCACTGTTTTTTTTTTTTTATATAAATCAAAATATGGATATCATAGCATATTTCCACACTCGCAAATTTCCTCTCCTAGAAATTCGAAGAGGAACACCTAAACCAAAAATACCAAAGCAACATGATTGCTGGCCATGCAAATAATTAGGTGGCACCATAAATAACGTCCGAATTTATTATCAATTACAGGTGACAAGGTAGCTAACACAATTAACTGAAATCAGTCTCGTTCTTAATCTTCTCGTACATAATTAAAAAATAATGCATAATAAGATTTAAAAGGGAAGTTTTGTCCTGCGCCCATAGAAGACAAAAGAAAAGTAACGAAATTATTTGCAAGAATTTTGTAAATTTATAAAAACCTAGTAAAAACATTGCGACGGGACACGGCCCATTGTTAAATACCGTATACCACTTCACTTAACGCAGTTGTTCATTAAACCGCTCCAATCCGGGCCACTTTCAATAGTGTTCATCCTCGGTCCAAAACATATCGCTAAATAAAATTTCATCAAAATATCTCATAAATTGTGACCTGTAGCTTAGACAGGAATTTACATGGGCAGACATCAGACGGGCAGACGGACACGCGGACAGACAGGCTTAGATCAATTCAGATTATGGTTAGAATCGATCGGTACAATAAAAGATGGGTCTAGCCGGACAAGGCAGACCACTAGATACTCTTCCGCTACCGATACCGCTTCGCCTACTACTTACCACTTTTGGTAATAACACAACAAAACTTACACATTATTTTCATGCAAAGGCATACATTTCGTGAAAGCCAGCATATTGAAGGAATCTTTATACGCGATAGTATCCAAAATATATATATGTAGTGCGATAATGTCCAAAAAATGTATCTTTGTGGTAGAAATCCGTCCACGTCAATTTACCAATAAGTATTTAAGAAATAAGATTGGCCCCCGGTTGAACACGTCTTGCGTATCATTTTAGGATATCGCAATAATATTACAGAGCGAGTTTTGTCCAAAAATTTTGAAAATTGCAACTTTTCCATATGATTGCAATTTTCCATAAAATTGGGCCGATCCAAACTGTCTTAAATAGTGTTCGTGTATTAAATTTCATCAAAATATCTCAAAATTCCCACCTGAAGATTGTATACAAATTTACATGGACAGACATCAGAGGGAGAGACGGAACACATAGACAGTCGGGCGGAGATACAGACTTAGATCGGTATAACAAAAGATAGGTCTATCTTAAGCACTTCTGCGTATTGCATGCGTCCGCACAAACTTAATACGGTTGAGGATATAATTACCCGAATTATGTAGGGCATAACTACACGAAATTAATTGAAACGGTGGACGTGTTATTTGTTCACAAATGCGATATTTAAAAGAAACAAAAATCTGATCCAAAGCGCCTATGAGTTTTCTCCTCACTTGTGTCAACGCTTGTTGTCAGTAGCGCAAATTCACCTTAAAGAGGAGTAAGGTTTTTATTTCGCAAATACTCGGTTTAAATTAGTGTTTAAAACTAAAAGGATTCAAAAGTATATTCAGAACATAAATTCGATAATACCACAAATAGCAAAAATGAACTAAAAGCAATTCTTTCGAAGAATGTTTAAGAGCATGCAAGATAATCTGTAATAATTTTTGCTCTCTGGCTCATTCATATCTTTAAAACTTTTTTTTTTTTTTTTTTTAATATTCAAGATTTATTTCTAAAATTTATGTACAAAATTAATTCTAAGTAGTCGATAACGTCAGCGTAGCGTCTAATTATATTTTCCAACTTTTTTCATACATTTGCAGATGCTTTAATCAAGTCATATATATGCGGGGCACGTAGGCCCCTTGTTAAACCGTACACGAACATCCAGATTTGCGTACATTTTAAGTTAACAGATAAGCAGAACTCGTGAAATGTTTAAAGAGATGGAGGCAATAGTGGCCAAGTTAATAGCAGCACAAACAGCAGCAATAACAGCAACGAGGGAGAGAATTGTAGCTGAGAACTCGATAACAATAACTTAGACGAGATTAAAACGATTTTCCAGTGCAAAGGGAAAATCAATCAGAAGGCATTGAAAAGTAGGAAATCAACATTAATTCTTGAAGAAGTAAAAAAGCGAGTGAAAGAGACAGAGTGAGCTTGGGTAGGAGAAAGGAAGAGATAAAAATAATAAGCAACGTTGTACGCTTACCCAGCAAAACGTATTGAAATCCTAGGACCTCATTAACGCAACTATCTTCACGCGAAGCCTTCATAGATTGGCAGCATCGTTTCATTACATACAACGACGCAATACACGTGCACTCACAATTGTGCGATTTCCGTTAACATCACACGAGCTTCATTTATAACTGCCATGTTGCGTGAGCTAAATCTTTACTATCTTCTCCTTTTAAAAGCACTTGTATTTCAACCACAGCGCTTTCTCCTCGACAACCTTACAGATAATTTTTGTAAGAAATAAAGAAAGCGGAAATTGAAGTCCTCGTTTAAAGGAAACGGAATCATATAATATGGCACATAAAACTACTTTTGATGGTAGGTAAACGGTCTTGTCCGCAAAAGAACAGAGCAAATAGAATGGTATTTATATATATATGTATCCATAATTACTTTCTTTTTCCACTTTACTGCGTTTTAGATGCCTTAGATTACATATACATAGCTAACGATCAAAGTCCTAACACATATATCATCTCATCGGCGTTGATTACTTCGAAATCGAAAGGTTTTTATAATGGAGTCAAAAACAGTATAACGAATACAACACGTTTAACTGCTGCCTCAGTCACTGCCACAAATAACCTAATGGGCAGCAGCAATAGCATTAATTCCAATACCATTAACTCTGATTCTCTAATAAACGGCGATGACATGTTTAGCGGATTGACTGTCGGTTTGGGATCGCTACTCATTAATGACAGTATTGTAAATAACACCCTGTTTGCGAATGGTAGCGTCCTAACTGCAGAAAATAATGGCACAGGTAATGTAACCACAACGGAAGATCTAAGCGAGCTCATTAGAATGGCTGCCACATCTGTAATACTCGGTTTAATGATTCTCATTACAATCATCGGTAAGTGATTCAAAACAGATAAACAACACCACTCAGCTCTAGTAGTTCATTTTCTCTGTTACCTACACGTATATCAACATTATCATTTCGCTTTATTAAACCCATAAAGACTCTATATGCGTACGAGAGCAAATACGTATATACGTGCGTGCATTTACCAGCGAGAAAGACACGCTATCGCGCTTACAACTGAAAGCATCATAATCTACTTCATCATATATATGACGACGTGCACGCACACCAAACATATGCATTTAGAAATGAGTACAAACTGCCAGCCAGGGTCTTTCATTTAATACTTTTACGCTCGTACTTGTACTTTTAGACGACTTGCATACAATTTTTTGTTATTCTCCACTCTCTTTTATAGCTTTGCGAAGAGCTTTACTTACTTGACATTGACAAGTTCATGTTGCCGAACAATTTATGCATTACACTGATGTTCACTATTGAAAAATACAAATTTACCGAAGGCCTCAACTCTATGATAATTCACTGTCATCTCGGATTTAGGCCGTCGGCATTAACTTATCGTCTTTCTAACCTTATTTGTTCAAGTCCACCATTTGATTATGGAACAGTATGCGCTGCAATCAATCAAGTTTCAAAATTTCTTACCACAACTGGTTGAGAGCGTGCTAGTTAGTCAATCATTGAACACCTTTGCGAGGTAAATTAATTATACCACTGGATCCAGATAAAAAGCAAAAAATGTGGCTTAGTACAATCGTGTGCCTGATCAACCAATAATCACGTTTGAAAGCCATTGCGACTGGAAAGGTATCCATTACTTTTGAAACTTGTAATTGTAAAGTCGATGGAATATCATTAAATTTTGACCCATTTTGTTTGAAGGCTGGCACTGTCCGGAATTCAAATGGGTCTGTCAGCACTGTTGCCATATATATGTCGGACGGGATACTCATTAAATAATGTTAAAAGTTGATTAACAATAAATTGAAAGTAAATGTATTAAAAGAAGGATTGAAAACGTTGAATACATTTCAGATCAATATCTCTTGCATAAAGTCAAAGTTATATATTATATATATATATATTACGAAATCCAGTTTGCGAAATATTATCGAAACAGGTTAAGCCATTATTGGTCAGGAAAGGCTGACTGGCCATTAAATACCCTAAATCACTTCATCTAAAACAGTTCCTCGTTTATATTTCTGGTAGTACATCGAACACGAACATTTTTTCTTGCTGCGTTTTTCGCTCATTACTCATAAGCTGCTCTAAGCCTGCCATAAAAATGTCCACTTTTATCCTACAAAAGTAGAAAGAAATCAGGCACGCCTACACTATATTATAGAGTATTGATATTTAATTTTTTTTAATTTCTCTTAAATAACGGCGATGGGTATAAAAGATTCGGCCGCGGCCGAATATAGTTTTCTTTCTTGTTTTTATATAACGGCTTTTTAGTGTAAGGCCGTAGTGTAGTGTAAGGAGGTAGGTCGAAAAAGTGTGCCGATCTAATTCACTTTCAATGGAGCTCGGAATATTGATGGAATTGCAGAAGTTGACGTTTAAATTTTTACGACAATCGCATTGTCCCTGCCTCGATGGCTCCCAACGACTATTCCCTATTTTCAAATCTCAAAAGCAAAAATTTCCATCTATTCCCATTGAAAACTACAGCGTATTTTGAGGGTCTCGACAAAATTATTCTACAAGAGCGGCATGGAAGAAGAGCAGTGGATCAATCGTACCACTTTTGAAGGAGACCAGGTCAAAAAAGAGTCGAATTTCACTTTAGTCCAGGAACTTATTGACTATTGTATTGTATATACAAAAAGTTGCAACAAATTAATTGGTAAGGCATGTACTTGTTTAATGCTAAAAGCTTCGAAATTATAGAATTTTTTAACCAGTGGCATCATTTGAAATTGCGCGTCTAATTTAAACTGTGGGGGGAAGCAAATCTCGTAATGTTAATATTTGAAGAAGAAAAAAGGAAAGGGTTTTTAACTACACTCACCCTGTTTCGCGTATTCGCGGATTGGGTGGGATTTGAAGAAGAAAAAAGGAAAGGGTTTTTAAATACACTCACCCTATTTCGCTTATTCGCTGATTGGGATTCAAGTACATTAAGAGTACATTTAGAGTTTAGTTGCTTGTATACATTCACCACTTCAAGAATATGAAAAATCAAAGCCCAGCCTTTTCCAAACACAGCGACTAATGGTTTGGCGAAGTTGTTGTGATGTAATTGGGCTAAAATTTTCCCAACATATCAATAATCGATTTTTCCAAAATATTGCATAATCATAAAGTGTTGACTGACTTCCTTTGGGCTGAAATTGATGTTATGAGTGGAGAAGACATTTTTGCTCAACAGGTCTGCTCCAATCGTCTTTTCACACAATCTTGTTGAAAGATCCTATCTTAAGGAAGATAAGATATTAATTCAACATAGACCGAAACCGGTCTATTCCTGTAAAACAAAATTAATTGAAAATTAAGCACCAATCGATTTGCAGCATAAATTTCTGCGACGACTCTTTAAATTATCTCAAAATAAAAGCTCGGATTCTTCAAAGTTTTCACATGTTTTCCTTCAACAAGCAAATGATGTATGCCTACGCAAAGTGAGTATACGTATTGTATACATACATACATTGTATATATATTTAGAAGATTTCCTTTGGAAAATATTTTTTGCATGATTGATTCCACTTAAAGTTTCTTCTCGTTTATCTCCGATCTATTAAAGAAAACAAATGCATTCGTTAGTGTAATCAAATCGTAACAGCAGATAACATCAGATTCTTTAGCCTTTGTTTTTTCATTAATTTTGATTTCTCTTTATTTATGCGTTATAATCATCCTTTACATTCTATGGAGTTAATATATTTTCTTTTCATCCTCATTATCACCACAAAAATATAAACCGTATATATGCTTGTAATGGAGTTTTTTTTTCGTCTACTTCCAAAATTCATTCATTTTCCTTGTTAGTAAAAAATCTTTAAATTTAGTAAAAACAAGCAAGAAAATTATATTCAACGAGGCCGAAATCTCGCACACCCACCCCTATACTTTTCGCATTCTACTCTCCAAGTTCTTTTATTTGATACGCATATCGCTTATTAAGAAAAAAGTTTATTTTAGAATTAACCCATTTTTAGGCAGATAATATATCTTCATTTGAGGGATATACAAAATAGTTTTAAACATTCTGTCTTGCTTGCCTTATGATATATGAATAAACATAAAACCTCAAAAAACGTGAAAAAATAAAATTTAATTGCTTGTCACTTTGTGTGGGCATGGTCGATTGTTTCCGTTTTTGGAAGTAAAGAGTAGAGTGCTTCGTAAAGTAAATGTGGAAAATTTCAGCCTCCTAACTTTAATAATACGAATAACAAGCAAAAACCCAAAAATTGTTGTTAAGAAACACGAAGGTACGTTCGGTTTACGCTCCACTGAGCGCTTCTGCTTTGACCAATTTGCCCCATTTTCAATACCAACCTGCGTGGAGAAACTTCCAATATTTCCAATAAATTTGAAGCTTTTATCTTCATTTTTGCGACCAGGAGAGCCCTAACAATACACACCACATAGACATACAGACGGACAGACATGGCTAAATCGATACAGAATTTCACGCTAATCAAGGATATATATACTTTATAGGTGAACTATATACTTTCACGCTGAAGCCTCCTTTTGGGTGTTACATACATTATGGAAAAGATCAAAATGAGTATACGTCCATCTTACAGTGGTGGGCATAGGAATGTATTGTAAACAAAATGGCCAAAAAATTGGAGAGAATATTTAAGTAACTACTATTTACCTATTTTTCTTGGCTTTAAGTGAGTACAAATCGAAGGTAAAGTAAATATGCTTCATCGGAAATACGACAATCGTCCGACATAACATGTTATGTAAGCGCAAGCTTTTTGGAAGATTAATGTGAGATAACGACATAGCAGCAGAACGTACATCTCAATACGAAATTTCCACGTTATAAGCTATCGAAAGCGATCAGTCGCTTCACATCCCACAATCTTTGTGCGATAGGGAGCACGAACAAAGGTAAAATTCGTATGTTATTTCATCCACATTTCGCTAAAGTAGTTCAATTAACATTTAAAATTCAAAGTAATTTTCATAATTTAAGAAGCACAAGATCCTCTTACGAAGCGATTATTGCCTTTTACCATACTTTAGTCTTAACAGCTGCAATAATTATTTTTTTAGTTCAACCTACATGTCCTTCTGTCATGTCCTTGAACCTTAATTTCTTTCATTTCCGTAAATTTTAGTCAGAAAAGTAGTCAAGAGATGGCATTGTCTTTGGCAAGGGATTTTACCACGGTTCTGGAAACGTTTGCCCGGTTCATAAATATGTTCTTTTCGTATAACATGATCATACATTTTATATTAATTCGAAATTTTCAATGCTATGCACACACCAGAGTCTAGAAAGATACCTTTTCAGCATACGATTTCATGCAAACTCTACGATAAGTGATAGTCTACGTAACGTAAGTCCAACGGAAGTGTTGCTTACTTCATTTCTAAAGACGAACTAAGCGCAGGAAAAGCCAGAAAATTGCCCTATGTAGACAAAAAATCCCATTGGATGTATCCATTGGAGATATACGAAATAGGTCACGCAATGTGTGCAAAACGGTCAGCTGGACATGTAAGAAATTGTGCATGGTACCGAAAATTGTCGTTGCTTCTGAATCGCACGAAGCACGCAAATACTCGTCGAAAATAAACGCTTTTTAATACCTACACCGTAGGTGATAGATCGGATTACTCTAGTTTGTCTATAAGAATAAACCGATTTTTATCTGATGACGTTCGCCACACTATACATAGACATCAACAAAATCATTCTGTAGTTTCCGTATCCACAATTTTAGAAGCATTTTAGGACAGAGTTTTTTATGTGGGCTCTTAAATTTGATAAAGCAACTAACTATGTGTGGTACGTACAATAGCTTCTACATATACACAGAAAGCATTAAAATACCTTAGAAAGATAACATTTGAAATGTATACGGATGTACATTATATACGGTGCAACGTCGATTGCTTTATCCAACCTAATCGAGCGAAAGAATCTTATGTCTAGTTTTAAATTAAATATCTAAGCGAGAGCGATAATAAATTCGAAGGACAAGGGGTATATTGATTTTGTCGAAACGTGTGCAACGTACAGAAGGAAAGCTTAGAAACACCGCAAAGTATATATATCCTTGAGCAGCGTTAAACTCGGAATCGATTTAAGTTTGTCCGTCTGTCCGTCTGTTGTAAACATTCCCCTGATCGCAAAGATGAAGAAGGTAGAGAAGAATTAAAAAATGGGCTTTTGCTAATTATTCGTAGGCTACGGCAGATCAATCTACAAAAATTGACCCGTACATACTGTGGGCGATAATGTTGTAGTTGTGCAACAACGGGAAAAATAAACCATGCCTACCCAATGTTATAATATACCAAAATTTAGTTTTTTTGATGTATCTTTATAACGCGCAGAGGCAAGCTTCAAAAATCTATTGAAGTATGTCAAATTCGCAATGCATGTAAACATGTCCGTCTCTTCGTCTATCCATTTCTCCGTCTGCGCAAGTGTGTAGTATCTGTGCAACCAAAAGTGTGAACAGCTTTGCTTTCCGTGTTTTTCGTTTTTTACTCTTAAAGTGCAACACACACATCGTATAACATGTCATCTTTACTCTGTAAATAGAAAAAATCAGCCGCGCCCATCCAATGTTATAGAGTATGAAAATTTACTTTTTTTCTTTTTCCAGTTTATTCTGGACAACGGCGATGGGTATAAAAATTTCGGTTGTGCCGAATATAATTTTCTTAGATGTTTATATCCAAAGCCGAAGTATAATCCACAGAATGGAGAAAAAACCAACATATCTTATGTAATTAAATCACACGGCAATGAATTTAATATTGAAATAATTTAAGATCAATATATGAGGTACACAAATTGGAAAGCGGAATTTATCCACCGATGCCTCTACCTGTCAGTATATTTACTGTCGTATCGCATCATGGACGTAATTTTGTCCGGTTGATTTTTGACAGTGATGCTCAACTCATAATAATGCACGTTCCGTACAACAACATAGTTTGTAATAACATTGAAATTATCGAACTTTGTATCAAAAAAAGAGAGTAGGGTTCGAGCCCTTCGTTCCTTCGAATCCTGCAGATTACATCATTGTGTCATGCATTTGTTAAGCAATGCTTTAATTCGTATGAAGGCATGAAAAAACCGAGTCAGTGAATATATCGCGGTAAAAGGGAACGATTTTTAAAGACGGAAGATCCACAATTTGGCAGACAGATGAGAAATGTGTACAAGGGCAATACTTCGTATAAAATGTTTTTTATCCAATTCCTACAATAAACTTGTATTTTTCACACAAAATTTCCGCTTTCACATTTACTTACTTACGTGTACAGAATTATTTATTATTTGTTTTAGTCAAGTAGCGGACGTAATGACATAATGTACAAAAATCACTGTGGGAATTAGTTTAATGAATCGTTTTATAATTATCCAAATATTTTTTAATTACCGTACAAGCAGGCCAGATGTGCTTGATTGGTAAACTAGACATTATGAATATGAGGAGAATCGATTGGAGACAGAGTTCATTGCCTAGGCAAAGAATAATGTGTTCAAAAAAGCCGCTATTTAGAGGTAGTTGGTAAAATTCTTTTATGCCGATTGTTCAAAAATTTGCAATCCGTTTTATCAAAAAAGTACAAGCAAGCATTCATTCAATATTCTGGCATAATGCATAACTATTAAAAATATTTAATTTTTGATTCGTTTAGACTACGTGAGAAAAATCTGTTGTTAAGCTCGATTCCTTTTTTTTTGATTTATGTATGGATTGTATCCACAGCTCGTTTCCTCAGGTAATTTCATGTAACAAGTATCTCACAAAAATTTAATAAACCTTCTAGGATGACTATGAAAACGACGAAGAAAAAAGGAAAATAAATTATTTTGTAAGTAATATATATGTATATGCATACCAATGCCAGGAATGGCACAGGAATGCCAAGCTTTTTTATTGTGAAGTTGTGTTCCTAAATATATAAAATTTCGTCGGCGCAACGAGATTGTATGAGAATAATGGGAAAATCCTTAATTGTAATAAAATTATTTATTATAACTGCAACTGTTTGATACTTCAACTAATGGGTTAAAATACCATTCACTGGATATCCTAAAGTTTGAAACAAATCGATTTTTCTTTTATACGAAATATTTAAACGGGAAACATAATGAATGGAATGATGAGCATTCATTGGATTTCTTAAAGTTCGAAATAAATCGATTTTTTTTTGTGTGTGCGAATATTTAGGTGGCCGAGACTAAAAACATTTTCATGCAAAAATAATAGGTAGATATGTGTTGACGTTATTTTTTTTTATTTTATTTGATGATATTTTACATATATTTACGTATATTTTGATTGTATACTCTGTACTCTTCGTACATTAAAGCTGGTAAACTTATCGATTGATAAATGGCATCATTTATCAATCAAAATAAGTTGCTTTCAATAATCTTCGAGTGATGTTTATTTTGTTTACTTTCTCACTTAAACTTAGCCGCATTTTGCTTTTCTCTTTTTACCACTTATTTGCACACTTGTTGCTTACGAGAGAAAATACCCTATATGTATATATATATATATAATATATATGTATACGTATTGGTATATATATATATATATATATATATATAAGTACTGCATAGACTCCGATAGCGTTATTACTTTTAGCAAATACTGGAAACATTATTAAACACTTCAAGAGCAGACAAAGTTTACTCGTGGACCATTTGAACGCATGTGGGGCAGAAAAAATCAATATAAGGTAAAGGAAAGAAACATCGAATGAATATAAGAGAAAAGTGCCGCATAATGTTTAATTTATTCTGCTATTCTATTTTAATTTTATATTCTTAAAAGCTGAACATTCTCACTTTATTGCAGAGAATTTAATTACATATTCACAATGTTTAGTCATTAAATTTAGAAATTTTTTTTGTCGGTTTTACGGCACATGTGTGCGCGTATATTTTTAAGCAAATTTTAGTAAATTTTTTGCTTTTCACAAACATTTTCAGTGTAATTGAAAATCTAATGAAATGAATCTAAGAAACGTTACATCAAATATTTAATTTTTATATTTTTTATTGAAGGTTTGATTGGCCTTAACTAGCATGAAAGGATGAATTTTCTCCCTCACTTGGAAAGAGTGAAGAAGAAAGTCATGAATGCAGTCGGATTGTCTAAAAACGGATTGTTCGTAAGAACCTATAAAATGTAAATGTTTTCGAGCAACTTAAGATTCCAAGTCTATATGAATTCCCATAGTTACAAAAAATGCACATCTTCTTTGCTTCTTATCTTCGCGCATTCATTTAAGAAACAATAATAAAAGAAAATATAAAGCAACCTCGTCATAAAAGGGATTTTATCTCTCTTATCTAGCAGAAAAATCAAACGGGTATCTTAAACAAGTATATATTTGAACGGATTGTCCAACTACTTGGGTTAGCTTACCACAATTAGGTGGCCACGAAAAGGTTTCTTAGTAAACAAGTGTGTAATAAATAGGTTAGTAAATAACTGTGACTTGCATAAGTTGTCTAGAAAGTTTTCAACCTAACCACGAAGATGCCAACACTCATTCTCAAAAGCTGGAGAATATGTTTACGCTTGCGGTGATAAGTGCTAGCCAAAATTTGAGGGATTTTCGCTCCCACACATATTTTTGTCTTGGTATTCTCATATTCTGAGAATGATGTATCCTTTTCTAAGCGAAGCACACGTTAATGGCCTAATAAATTTCAAAAAATGTTGTTAACTTTTAGAGAAAATCGGAATTGATGGTATCATCTTCACACAGCTCTATCCCATATCCTTTTCTGTGTTCGATTTGCGCCAGTCAAAATGTAGAAATCATAATAAGTTTTTTTGTTGACCAGGCCTTATTTAGTTTGGAAGTAGGCGGTGTAATTTAAGTTCACTTAGATAAATGTCTCTTACATGTTCATTCGCACGTTGTTCAATGTCTTATTGTTGGAATAATTAAGACGTAAAAAATGAAAACTTGCAGGCAAATCTGTAGCGTACAGCAATCATGATCAATTAAAACAGTAAAAAATTATATACAGTTGTGACCGAATCTTTTACCCTTTTCTTCACCAAATAGAATTAAAGAAAAAAAAAAAAAAAAAACTACGAAATACCCATATTTCCATACTCTTCTTCTTGAGTGCCCAAGGGTGGTCTCTTCCAATTTTGTAATGGGCGAAAAGCTTAGAATGCAGAGAGCTTCTTTGTTTCCGTACCATCGTAAGTGCTTTCTTCGACCACATTCAATACCACCACCGAGTAAAAAACCTTTAGTTCCTTTAACAAACTTGCGCTCAATTATCTTAATTTTTACGAGCGGGCGAGTTATGTAGATGGGCAAATGGAAGGACGGACATGCCTAAATAGGCTTCGGTCAAGAATGTATATACTTTATAGGGTCTCGAAGTGTCGCAAGCTTTTCGAAGAAGTGAACATACATATCCGCATACTCCGCCTGGGAAAATTATTTTTATTATAATTAATTAAGCCGGTGAAACAAATTTTAAGGCTAAAGTTGTAAAGCACTAGCATGCATCTGAAGCTATCGGCTTTATTCAATATTTTACCGCCTTTGATTTGAACCCGTGACTATAGAATTGTTAGTCGAGCTCCTTTCCGTACTCAGCGACTTAGGCAAAACTTAAAAGATGAAAATTTTGAAATACTTCTAGCAGTAACATTTAAAGTGTAACGTAAGTAATTAACGGAGTCACTTAAAACTTCCAAGGTTTAATATTCGTCCAGTTAACAAAAATCGTTGCAATTTCACAAATTTGCCATTAAAGAAGATAAATATCCAAGAATCTGTCTTTAAACGTAGGAAAGAGTTTTTACTCTTTTTATTTATTTTTCTTTTTCTTACCAAATTTTTTAATTAGTCAATTGACAGAAGGAAAAGGAAGAAGAAATCTCTTCCTTAATTTTGAAATCTGAAATTTATTAAAACGTTTCTTTCTACTCATTAATTTCTTATTAAAACTTGAAAAAAAAAGGAAGCCAATTTACGTAATTAAGAAAGTAATTAGTTTAAAAACATCCGGAAAAAGAGCAAATAGAGAATAGCTGTTGAAACGTCTAATCAAAGCAACGTAAATACTTTACTTGTTGCTGTATTCACCATATCAAAGTAGTTTTTGAATATTGAGATACTTTTTTGCGAAAATTTTATATTAAATGTTTTCAGTTACAGAATACATGTTGTCGAATATTGTCTACGCAATATTAACTTTAACAACAGCAAAAGAATCGTTTTAATTATTATTAATCTGTCTCTCTTCATCAGCAAAATGAACGGGGTTTCAAAAAACAACGTATATTACAAATACTGCGAAAAATTCATTTTGAAAAATTGTTTTTAAATGGAAGATATAAATAGAACCGACAAGCATATCACTATCAGTCTGCAAAAAATGTAAAGAGTAGAGCGTCAACCACTAACGAAGATATATTGTAGGCAATGGACTGTGCTGTGAAAAATAATTTTAAAGAATTAGCCATTTTCCCAAGACTTTCAGGAACTCTTTGCACAGCATATGTCAGTTTTGGCAAAAATTTTCAACGATAGGCTTTCGTAGGCTTTCTCACATCGGTGAATAATTTCCGGGGCTAGGTAGGAAACTATTCTTTTTTTTTTTTGCGCAATTCAGCAAAACTCGTCAATATAATCTCTTTCAAAGTATTGCCTAACACATCGATGACTTTCTTTATAGTGCAATTTATCGAGACCCCTACAATATCCCTCAATTTCAGAAATACTCTTATCATTTCATTCAAATTGCTTTGCCTAGAGCATTCTTTTAAGATTTGCTAACTAATAATAGCCGCTGGAAGCCAGACGTGCTTCGATG
The DNA here is from genome assembly GCA_000688735.1 of Glossina austeni. Taxonomy (NCBI): domain Eukaryota; kingdom Metazoa; phylum Arthropoda; class Insecta; order Diptera; family Glossinidae; genus Glossina; species Glossina austeni. Next base: position 434,475 of record KK502506.1, read on the forward strand.
CAAAGTAAAGATTCTCGAAAGTAATTGTTATCTTATCTTATATTATCTTATTATTATCTTTTTTCAGAACCATGTTTCAACGGAATGGAAACCTAAGTCTCTTTTTAGACATTCCTTCGACACTTTTAAATTAAACCTCGTCTTTCAAATCATATTATAAAAGAAACATTTTGATGTCTCCCTACGGAAGTGCGGTTCGCCGAAACGAATGGTAAACATTATCATTCTTACAATATCTAACAAATGTGCATATCATCCTTCTCCAAATGCGCTGCTCGTCTTTAAAGTAACAGACCAACAGTGATCTTTCTTACCAACTTTCAACCAACACCTTTCCACTTTCTAGTCGAAGGCATATAAACACTATTCCCCTCTTTTCTCTCTACATGTCTATACATCTTCCAGATCATCACCCGTACATACTCCTGAGTAGCGTCTCGCGGAAAAAATATATGTACACGTATAAAAATCAATTTAATCAAAGTGAGTAACTTGAGCTTCTATCGCAAGATCAAGATAAGCATCAAGAATTGAAATTTTTAGTAGACTTAATCGGTCTACCTGGTGTTCATGCTCCAAGCTAAGATTTACCTTAAAGTGCCCGCAATAGCTAACTATAATAGTTTCCAAAGAACACAGAGAATTAAAAAACAAAATATTTTCAACGATTAAAAGTATAGAGCAAAGTAAGGGAATGCTTGGTGCCTAGCGAATCCAGTTTCTGCTCGCTGGACGGAAAGAAAAACACTAAGAACACTTCGCATCACATATATAATATTTCATGCAAGACGCCTACATTTGTGTACTGAAGTGAAACAAATGAAGTACGCTATCTAATAATTCTATCTTTGCTAAGCAAAATTTAGGAGCAAAACGTGTGATAGTTCACATATTTGGAAAACTAAAACGACATTAGCGCTCATAAAATGTCTTTGCACTATTGCTTGATTGATTGAAAACCTTGTTAAAGAGAAATCGTTTCGGTGTATTTGTTGCTACTGTTACGAACTACGCGTTTCTAGGATACTGTTCATATCACTAGATCGTGGATATTCTTTTCAAGAGAAATACACTTCAAATTTCTATCAACTTCTAGTTTCTTTATTTACAATCTATTTCTTTAAGTGTAGGATTATTTACATTTTACTTTGGCAATACTCTCGACTTCTCAACTCTCATATCCTTTTTCGTCTCAAATGGCCTTGTACGACTGAACCTGCCTTCCGCAAATAGAGTATTTATAGACATTTTTACAAGCATGTTACTATTACCTACATTCATGGCTTCATTTTTAATCCTTTAACCTGGTTTCCGGACCTGGCTTTTCCCCTGTCTGCTTCTCCGCTAATTTTTTTCGTCGGCCGGCAGCTGCATGGCGCACCGCGAATGTGTACTTGGGTTTTCCCTCTCTAAGGAACTTATTACTTGGGATAAATCAATTAGTTAGCATGAACTGGACTTGGGATTTCCGTAACAATATATTAAAAAGAAAAATAGGTCACTTTACTACTTGACGTTAAAAACAATAGAAATGAATTTGGCAACCCTACGAAAAAGGGCTTTACCAACTAGAAATATTATGGTTAGGCAAGTTCGCTCGTTAAATACCTTACACCATGTTGCTTAATATAAGTATTGATTCATTTTCGTGACAAAACACCGAAAATTACTTGGAAAGTGATCAAAACGTCAATCAACCCGATCCAAATTTAGCAAATTTAACTTTTTTTAAAAGTATCAATTTCCATGAGAAGCATCGTATGTAATGGCGTCTAAAAAATGAACCAATGTGATCCAAACTCTCTATGATTAATTTTTATACCAAATCGCTATTGTGAATCAGTTTTTATCATAAGACGGTCAAATTTAAACTTTTTTGCCAAAAGACTTACTATTCCGGAGAATATGTGCAGAGAATGCCGTCCACAAAACAGATCCAGGCAGCTCGCTCGTTTTTATGCCAAATTACTATTATGGACTCGTTTTCATAATGAAAATTGTAAAGAAAACGTTAAAAGTAAGACGCTTTTGGCGTACGAAAGCTCAGTTTTGGTAGAAAGAGTTATATGGGCGGAGATTTAGAGAAAGTGATATTATCCAAATTTTTCACATTAACCTCGAACGGTGAAATCCGATTTTGTCGAGGAGTTTTAAAAAAATACATATTTTTCATTTAATGATGTTCCTAAATTAGGCATTATATGGAAAACGGCCGAAAAAGTGGTCGGATCTAATCCATTTTCCATCCGGTTAGTGCTTGAATCAAGACGCTTCAATCTTTTATTACGACTTGTTTCGTTGAACACAAAAATTCATAAACAGACATCAGACCGATAGAGGGACAGACAAGTTATAAGAAAACATGAATCTATTTTCTGTCCTTCAAGGTGTTACAAATATCCGAACAAACTTAGTAGCCTAGGGAGTATAAGGTACCAAAATATATATAAACAAAAGAAATGTTGCTCTCTTTAGAAAGAAATTTTCAAAAATGTATGTAGGATATCAAGTTTATCATTCTAGAAGATCATCGATTATACTTAAACTCTTCAGCAGCCACTTCTTTTTTTACAATATCATCATATCAAGTTTTTGGAGTGAGGAGAGGTCACATAAAAAAAATCTTCCTTAAAAAATATGTGAAAGCTTTTCAAAATAGCGGCAAAGTGCTTACTAAATAAAATAAATAGTTATATAGGACATGAAAACGTGATAAAAAAGTGTAACCTTACGCTTTAAACATAGAGATGTTTTTAAAATATACGTAAACCAATACGACACGTTGTAGTTCAAAACGCACGTGGTCTTCTTTTCTCGCTCTATCTCTATAAACGGCATAGAAAAAGTTGGACAAAATAAGTCGCACACACAAAATAATTCGCATGAAGCCAACGACGTCACACGTAAAAAGCGCATAGAAAACCAACGCACGCAGACAGGTCTTTAGGCATTCGCAAATTCTTGTTCTTCTTATCAACGATAGTAATTACAACATAAACAAGCAAGAAAATTATATGCCTTCGTGACCGAATCTTGTATACCCAGCACCGTTATCGTAAAAAACAATATAAAAAAGGAAAATAACTAAAGTTTCGTACTTTATTATATTAAGTGGACATGGCTGATTTTTTTGTTTTCAAAATAAAGGTCTTTGTCGTATAGCAGCATAGGCGTCGTAGGCGCGCCCTTTCAAATCTTAAGTCACCTCCAAATACTTTTGCCAATTTGTAGGCGATATCTTAATTTTGGCGAACAAGAGACCGTTACCACAAATTCGACATAGTTGCGCGGACAGACATATGGACATGCTTAGCTGCATCCCAAATTTGAAATTGACCAAGAATATATTAATCTTATGGTGTTTTTAAGCTTGTTTCTGCGCGTTATAAAAGTATTGAGAAAAAAATTAAATTTTAAGACCCCACACTATTGGGTAGGCGTAATCAATTTTTCCCTTTTTGTGCAAGTCCTATACCACTGCCCATAGAATATCTATCTGCTATAGTTTATGAGTAATGAGCAAAAAATCACCTTTTTATTCCTTTTGTGCTCTCAGTTTACGTGGTATTGTAGGCGTGTCCTTTCCAAGCTTCCTGCCAAATTCGAAGTAGATAGCTTCATTTTTGCAGACCAGGAGCATGTGAACAACACACATTGCACAGAGGGACAGATGGACTGGCGGACGTACTTAAATCGATTCAGATAAACGTTCATATATGTGGCCAAGGGCGGACACGCGTGCGTCAAAAGGTTAATTAAAAACTCTGCAAACCAGCAGAGATGTAAAATTTACATACAAAACACATATACAACAAAATATATAATTGACTAACGATTACATTTGTCGTTTATAAAATACAACTCTTTTCAATCACATGTTAGATGATGTGTTTCGCTTTACTTGCATTTTATGTTCTTTTCATTTCTGTTTAATATTTCATGTGACAAAACAACGAAAACAACAACAATGCATTCGTATTGAAACAGGCAACGTATTTGTAATTGCTGCCATCATCTTGGAGAGAAATTTGCAGAATGTTGCTAATTATTTGGTAGCATCCTTAGCTGTCGCCGATTTGTTTGTGGCATGTCTTGTAATGCCCTTAGGAGCCGTATACGAGGTAAGTTCTTGCTTGAAACTATTCTTACACTTACGTACCGACAATGTTTTGCATCTACATTTACCTTTGTTGAAATGTTTGTTTGTTCATATTCACATTCTCGTTTAACTTACACTCAAGAGAATTTCAATCGATATTTAAGCCTATGATATTGGAACGAAATATTCCTGCAGTTTTTTTTTCTTGTTTCTCCTCTTGTTATGTTAAGCTTTCACTCAGTCCTTGTATTTGTTTAACAAATTACATCAATTGAGCCAAAGTGACATAGGCAAAACATTTATATGTCATCGTACATCGTTAGCAAATATATGATAGAAAAAACGCATCCTTGTAGAGTATTTCTGTCTTGCTCTTCGAATGTTTATCGAAATTTATTCCCATTGCGAAAACTGTGTGCTGCATATTTGCTTATGAATAACGAACGAAATGATACGCATAGATAAGATCAAAAAATAAGGTGAATTTGATGAATCGTCAATGGATGATTTTAAAGCATCATTACCTTTGATTTCCTTAAAGTGTCTTTTATCGAAAGCTGCCAATAGCCGTCTAGGGCCGTGTTCTTGTTGAACCCGTTCTCGCTCTAATTTGAAGTCGTTGTATCATTTTTTGAAATCTTTTGTCAGCAAAGGTCTCCTACAATATCCCCAATATATCCACGGCAGAATATTTATTTCGCAAACAAAATTTAATGCAAAGGTTTCCCTCGACAAAATGGGACACAGTGAAAATCGGAAAACTGCCTTTTCTTGTTTTGTTTGCAAAAACATCTATTACTCCGCAGCATTCGAACTTATTGACATGAAGGTCACTCGCCATAGCAATTGTGAAGACTAAATTGAAAGTTCACCTTACTTTTTGATCACAGTAGTATACATATATATATATATATATATATATATAGTATTATATTTATATATACACATATGTGTACATAAACAAGCCTATGAAAATTAAAAATGTGTATACGTACAATTCACTTTTCGTACATTTAATAATATTCATAATATTTTCATACAGATGTTTATAATTGTTTAGATTTCAAATATCGAAACTTAATTACTACATAATGATACCTTTGAAATGTGAACTGTACGTGAATTACTAAACATTTTACAAATTATTTTCAATTTCTTGCTTAGATAATAATAGCACATAAATTTCAGTAAATGAACTCAATTTTACTTGTTTACATTATTCATCCGTACATTCGTAGTAATCAATAATCAAAAATAGAATACTACGACAAACTGTTCATCGCGCTACTAACTAACTGACAACCACTTGCAATAATTATGTTTAAACAATTATAAAAGTGGCACTTAACTATAACGGAGTTGATAAATAGAATATTTTAGTCATGAATAGATGAGCATGTAGCAAAAGGTAAGAGAGCGTTCCTTCTCTTCATAACATATGCCAAAACACAAACAATGAATTGTGTCGTTTCAAGGCAACTGGTAGCCTTAATGGTAAAGATAAACGCTACCACTACTATTACATTTTGTTATTTTTAGGGCAAATATCTTAAGACACATATTTGTGATAACAAGTTAATGCAATTTAAGCACTTTTCGATCTGAACAAACGCAGATTGTCATTTTAAATTTCGTTCCATTTTTTGCACTGCCAACATACAACTGTGATTGTAATGACATTCGATGAGTAAATGCTGGAATTCGCTTAAAATTTATTGTAGTTGCTGAAAATGCGCGAACAAAGCAATAACTCTTTGAACGAATTATTCCTAGCGATGAAAATTTTGTTCATCAGGGTGACTATGCAAACCGCCAAAACTGAGTGACAATTTGGTACGGTTTTTAACCAAATTTTAGAAAATGCTTCTGGTTCGATCACTACATTGACTAGACTAGGCATTATCCAACGATGTCGACTGGCTCCTTTTATCCTGAAATTATTTTATGTATGTGCGTACGTAAATGCGGTCTATTTTCAGCAAGACAGGGCCAACGCGCACACAGTTTATGAGACAATAGCTTTTTTGCGCTATTGATTGAAAATGATGTCTCCTGTTGAAAGACCGCCCTTTATCAATGCCTTTTTAAGACAGACTTCATTTACATTTTGTTCGCAAACTGCAAAGACCTGCATCATCTGCGAAAATCATTTCCACTTATATGTGATATACACTTACTTAAATATATGTGTGCGCTTATATATATATATATTATATATACAAATGTATTATTTTATATATATGTATATATATATATGTGTGTTCGTAAAGCTATACCTATAGGAGCTTAAATAAAAGATGATTGCATTAATTTTGACCATTTTTTCACTTGAAAAGGCGTTTATTGAGGAAAGCACGTCCAGTATATATTCATAAAGATATTTTCCATCATTCATGGATCCATTTTCGCACTTCCTCAGAATTTCGAATCCGTGCGCCAGCCAAACCATGCTGCGTCGATCTGAGCAAGTGGTAATCGGAAGGCGATATGTTTGGTAAATACACTCAGTGCGGCAGAATTGCTTATTCGAGCGCCAACAATGTATCCGCGGCAAGGTTTGAAACCAGTGGCCGAGCGTTGTCGGGCAAGAGGGTGACTTTGCATCTGTTAACCGCTTTTGCCGGTCTTTTTTGCAAACATGCATCGTTCAATATGTTCAATTAATGACATGCACAGAAGAACTTTATGGCTATAAATATTCCGCTTCGATATCAACCTGGATGACGCATTTGTACTAACCCACTTTTGATGGCCAAACACAATATACCACAAAAACTCTTCTTTTTTTAACATGACAAACATTGAAACTGCGATGTAGAAACGGTTCGAAATAGCATTTTAGGTCAATTCCTTCTTTTTGGATCTTTCCGATCGCAAGTAAACGTCTAGAAACAGTGAGTTCATCGACTGCTAAGCTGTTCGAAAATCCTTTGAAAGCTTGATCTAGATTTTCGTCCTATAAGTCTAGCAATTCATTGCCTTCGAACTTTTTTGGTCCTCCACATCAGGTTCTTTGTCATTGACGTCAAAATGGCCACTTTGAAACTGTTCAAACCAAAACCGTTAATTGGGATATGATGGAGCAGCGTCACGATAAGCTTCTAAAACTTTTTGATTGGCTTCGGTAGCAGATTTCTTTAAATCAAGCAACAAAAGCAATGAACGTTGAATGCTACTAAATGGAAAACTACTATTCTTTGCAGAGAAAAGTCCAAAATCATCGAATTTAACCTTTACATACACGGGCATTTCGCATTACTTTATTGCTTTTACCTGAAGAATTCGTTGATCAAAATTAATGCAAGCACCTAATATATATATATAAATATATATATATATATATATATATATATTGTATATATATATATACGCAAATAAATATACATATATGTATATATAAATATATATATATATATATATATATATATTGTATATATAGATACGCAAATAAATATACATATATGTATATATATATATATATATATAATATATATTTTTAAACAGGTTACAACAACCAAAAACCAAATGTGTAACATTCAAGTGCTCATCTTAATTGCTGTGATAGCAAGTGTACATTAAACAGTGCATAGAGGGACGGAAGAATAAGTCAGTTTAAGGTTTTATGATGATCAAGAAAGTGAATAGTTTGCAAGGTCCTTTTGCTTATTATTGGATGTTACACACTTTTGTCTGTGGGTGCGGCAACTGACAAAGCATCGAATATCCCACATATGATGAAACGAGTCTGCCTGAAAACTAGTCGTTTTTCTAAGAAACCAAATTCTAAAACTAAGTCCACGTGCTTGATGCTTTATCTGCCTATGCTCCTAAACATTGTAAAACAAAACAATGAAGTAAGGTATTGCTAACTTGCTCATAAAAGTGTACATATGCAGAGTATTTGCGGAAGGCAAAGTCAGTTGGATTATAATATTCGAACGGACGGGACTAGTAGTAGGAGCTTTAAAACGTTATAAAAGTATGTCCTGTAAACAATTTGTACACAGATTTCCAACGAACTGTAAATGAAACCTGTGCTATCCAAAAAATCATAATTCAGTGGCGCGAACTTAATTTTAAAAGGAATTGCATGAAAACGTGAAGAGACATTTTACGCTGCCAGACTATATATATGTATATCCATAAATGCATATATTGTTTGTACGTATGTATACATATATTGCTTATTTATGTCGATATGTACGTAAATTAAATTTCGTTGCCCAAAGACTTCCACAAATTTTAAATATAAGGCCGAAAGAATATATTCCGCAGCCCAGAAATACTCCACAAAACCGTTATAAGACCTATATGTACTGTAAAAAAATCATAAAAATAAAACCATTTAATCCTTTTTGCACAGGCAGTTATCATTCAAAAGTTATAGCACTAAATAAATGGATATTTATTGCAGATCTAAAGTCATCTAAAAATCTGAGAATTTTTTTAGTTTCACATGGGTCCAGATATGTAAGGCTTTTTTCCCAAGTGAATAAAATTTTGTTATTTTTTGTTTTTATGTGCTTCACGTGAAGGGAACACAAAATTTACCGCACAGCCGCTACAATTTTTTTTTTGCTTCTTTCTCTTTTCGAAAAGTCGTCTTCCTTAGAGCTCATCATACATTTGCCTCAACAAATTCGTTTCGTAACGTTAATTAATATTCTGTAAACTTTTGTTAATTAAAAATTGTCAATGGTAGATATGTTTCCCGTTCTTTACAGAAAACTTTACGTCCATGTAAGATAATAATTTCGATAATATTGTTTATTGATATTATTACGCCTTAAAAAGTTTTGCATTTTTGCCTTTTGATGAGGACAAATTAAACATTTCATATTTTCTCCTTTTTTTCTTTTTGTTTTTATTTTCCACCTTTTTTTTTTTTAATTGAACAAAATGATATAAATATTGGATACAGATAAGCCAGGGTTGGATATTGGGACCGGAACTTTGTGACATTTGGACTTCATGTGATGTATTATGTTGCACAGCTTCCATATTGCATTTGGTGGCGATTGCAGTTGATCGGTAAGTAAAATAATTAAAAGCAATTATTTAAAAAAAAAAAAAAAACGTAATGAGAGTTACGTTTTAATTTATATAAAGCAAGTTCGTAGCAATGATGAGATTTTATGCAACGCAGAACATATCGGAAAAATATTCATTAATAATTTTAATGAAAAATTAAAAAATTGAAATATAAACGCGTATATACGTAAATAAAAAAACGTTGCTATCAAAGACAATACAAAAATATAAGCACTATTATATCCATTTGGTGTCGTTCGCAAATAGTTATGCGGAGTTTAATTATAAGTTTATTCTTTTTTTTTAATATTAAAAATCAAAATTCTCTCAGGGCTTATTAGGACATAAGGACATGTCGTAGCGCCTGTGATGCTTCAATCGTAACTATGAACACAATATTATATGTAATTAATATAAAGCTATCGCTTTGCAGACTGGACTTTAGCGTGGACTTTATCGCTTGCGAGAAAACATAAATAATTAAGCAACCAATTAATGTCTGTTTATATCGTTGAAACTGTGAAAGAAAAAAGTTTCCTTAATGAGATAAATAGTTTATGTCACGAACGGTAATTACGCATTAATTGCAACGACGTGCTCTTTTTCAGCAAATGAAAGACTTTTTTAATCGTTGTCCTCTCAGCGCCACATACCGTTAAAGTTTAGTCTTTCTACATCAAGCGCCAAAATCAATACTAATTTAATGGTTAACAGACCGATGCAGTCAAATAGCAGAATGGAAACTTTTTTTATTTGCAGAGTTTAGCAGTGTCTATATGGTATATGATGATAAAATCATAAGTCATGCATAGACATAGATAGACCTAAAGAAAAACACAGTTGAAAAGGTTAAAGTTTAACTTCATGAGTTGAACTTATGAAGTTTTAGTTTTAGCGTTAAACGTAAGTAAAACTTTTGCACCGTTCACATCTTTTAAGAGTTAGGTCGACTACTTTCAAATTGTCATCAAAATTTTCATTTAGCTCCAATAGCGGACATACAGAACACTAACCTATTTTCATCAACATATAAACACAATGCTATTTAATTTATAGTTTCATTTTCAACATATGTAGACTAAATACAATTTATTATCCGCTACATTCGTTTTAGAAAATTGGACTTATAAATTTCGTTCAAAAGACCTTTTGTGGACGCGCTTTATGTAATGCACTTATCACGCTTGCATGACTAACGAAAAAATATGCAGCATACAAATCCATAGAAACCTTTTAGCTCTAACGCACGTGTTTGTTAGCTTTTAGAATTCACTCTCGTATAATTTTGATGAATTTTTATCTCATACGATTTCGCAATTTTCTTCTCAAAAATATTTGCATTATACAATTGTGCTTAAGTGATCCATTTTTGACAACCATCGCCGAAGGATGAGAGGTGTATTCTGTCTGTGTGTGTTATGTCTTGTTTAAAAATTCTCCTGGCTGCAAACGTGAAGCTAACCACTTTAAGTTTGGAAGAAACCTTGGAAGTTCTTGCACGCAGATTGCTATTGAAAATAGGCCAAATCAATCGAAGGACCCGTCTACAATACCACATAAAGTGAGGACGCCTCTGTTTGCAAAAGGAATAGAATATTGGTTTTTTTCACATCACTTATAAACTAAAGTAGACCAATATACAAAACTTTGGTATATTCTATGGGCGATGCTGTAGTACCTGTACACAAATGGAAAAAATTGACTACGTCTGCCCAATATTATATGATAGTATACAAAGATTTAATTTTTTCTTTTTTAATTTTTTATATCTTTCATTGCTTTGTTTGTCTTTTTTCGGATAGCGGCGATGGGTATAAAATATTGGCTCATAGTCGAAAATAATTTTGTTACTTGTTTTATTTTATCCCTCTTTGTTTATTGACTTTTAAGTCAATTTACTCGTTTCAACTTACAAATGCATATTGCAAGGTTCGTGGAATAGTGCAGAGCGGCTAATTAAGAGGACGATAATTAGTAAAAATTAGTAAGAATTAGAAAATTTAGAAATATTATGTTGTGAATTTAATAGATTTGTACAATTTCCACTAATAAGCGCAATTATCTGTCATCTTTCACATTTTGCATGAGAGTCAAACTAATACTTTTGTTCTTCTCATGTTTGGCTTTTCCTTGCGCAAGTAATGGTTTTTTGAATTACAAATTAATGATTCTTTAACCGTGCGTAAGCGGCACGCTCTTTTAAAGAAAACTATTTCTTTAAAAGGAAATCGGTCGTTATTCAAATATTTTCATTTTCATTTTCATTTTCTTTCCTTTTTTTTTCATTTATTTAAACAAATCGACTCGGTTCAGCAAACTGTCGAATATCTCCACTTAAATATACAATGCTACTAATTACAATATTGCCTTTAAAAAGGCTCATTTGCGCAGACAAGAAAGCATTTATTTCGGTCTTAATGTCAATATAATAAATGCTCATTATTGCGAACAATTACTAATGGTAAGCACGTTTCGAGTGTTTTTCAAAATCTGAAATAGAATTAAATAGCTAACGCGTGCGAAATACAATCGAGACAAGAAATAAAAACGAAAGTGGAGATAGAGTCAACGAATGGTTTCAATAAGATTTATAGAAATGATACCTTAAATCAGCGGTTTCCAAACTTTTTGTACCGGCGGCCCCCTTTTAAAAGAAAAAATTAATGCGCCCCCCTTTAAAAAACAAATTGTTGCGTCCCGTTAATTTTTCTAAAAATCAAATTTCAAGTTAAATTGCCAATTTTGCGAAGTTTGGGGCGCGCCCCATAGGTTGGAAACCACTGCCTTAAATATTTCTTCGCTATTTTCCTTCTTTTTTTTTTAGTGTGGCAAAGGCTTTAATATTCAGAAATCTTTATGAAAGTAAAGACAACACGACGTTGTTGTCCTTTCAACCTTTCATTTCCATAACATGTAAGCACATACATACTTTTAAATATGGATCTATTCGTAGACCAATAGGGAACGATTCAAAATTAACCCCTTAACATTAACTGATGCTGATATATATGATTTAATACACATTTAACTGTTGTGTACATTCGATACTTCGCATTACCATTTCCACCAATAGATGTCGCTCATCAAAATACATACAAGCACCTATTCTACATATTTATCTTAATAAAATAATGCGAGGTATCAATATACACAACTGTCAAATTCGATGATTTTTGACCTTTCTCTTCACATAAAATAACAATTTTCCATTTAGCATTATGGAGTTATGCATAAACACTGATCATGGAAAACTCAAAATTGCATTTTGGATATTCATCACTTTTGCTTGATTGCTTGATTTGAAGAAATCTGGTGCCGGAGCCCTTGAACACTTGAACACTTTTCGTGGTGATGCTGCCCCATTGCAATCCAATTGTCGTTTTTGGTTTTACCCGTTTAAAAGCGGTCAATGACAAAGAACGGCCTGGAGGACCAAGCAAGTTCGAAGACAGTGATTTGCAAGACTTATTGAACCAAAACCCAACTCAACCCCCAAGAAATTTTCAGACACTTTAGCAATCAATAAATCAACAGTTCCTAGACGTTTAAATTCGATGTGAAAGATCCAAAATGAAGGAAAATGGCTACCACACGAATTGACTGAAAATAGCATTTCAAACCATTTCAATAAATGGTTTCATTGCTTGCCAAGCAAAAAAATGAAGATTTTTTTATGGCATACTGTGATTGGTGATGAACAATAGATCTACTACGACAATCCCAAGCGTAAAAAGTCATGATTTTATCCAGGAGAGCCATCCATATCGACACCGTGACTATAAAATTTTGCTGTGCATATGGTGGGATCAGCAAAACGTAGTGTATTCCGAGGTGCTAAAGCCGAACGAGACTGTTACCGCAGATGTCTACCGACGTCAATTGACGTGTTAAACTTGGTCAGATCGATGCACCACGGCTTGGCTGACACGTCGTGCCGCAAAGTTGAAGAAGTGCGAAAATGATCCAACGACTGCATCGTGGCCCAACCAATACCGTTCTGTCAACACGATGTCACAATGTTGCCAGAAAAATGCAAAAAGTTTGTTGAAAAAAATAAAAAACATTTTGATTGTATTCTTAATCAATGCCTTTCTCAACTGAAAAAATTATCAAAATTAATGCAATTGCCTAATATATGAAAAATCATTCTATAAATAAATATTATCTAAAAAATTATATAATTAATATATAAAAAATAATTCTGGGGGCGTCAGTTGTTCAAAAATAATCAATTGATAGAATATATTAGGGTTACCCATAACTAATCAATTATTTTGTTTCAATTATAACGACGCCTTAAAATCCCTAGTGGAGTCCGATCTAAGGTTAACTATACAGGAACTATCAAGAAGCCTTGGACCTACCTGGTCCACCGTACAAAGGCATTTAAAAGAAATCGGCAAGGTACATACACAAGGTAAATGGATTCCACACCTGTTGTCTGAGGCCAATAAAGATCTTCGGCGAACAATTCGTAATTCCATGCTCATCAAAGTAAGCAGAGATCCACTTTTGTCTTGGATCGTAACTGGAAATGAAAAATGGATCCTTTATGGTAACATAAAGCGATCAAAACAATGGTTGTCTGCAAACGGGAGACCTCTTTCAACCCCTAAACCAACCCTATCCCTGAGGAAGGTGTTATTGTGTATTTGGTGGAATTGTTCCGGTATAGTGCATTACGAATTATTGAAACCAGGGGAGACAGTTACTGCTGACCTCTATTGTCAACAATTACAACGGTTACAGCCCCCACTCAAAGAAAAAAGACCAGTTTTAGTAAACAGAAAAGATGTGATACTCCAACAAGATAATGCCCGTCCTCATGCATCGAACATTACTCGAGAGAAAATTAAGCAGTTAGGCTGGGAACTTCTACCGCACCCTCCATACTCTCCAGACCTAGCACCGTCGGACTACCATCTGTTCAGGCCATTGGAGCACTCGTTACGAAATAAAAATTTTAATTTCTTATCCGATGTCCAAACGCACCTTGGGTTATATTTTAAGTCACGCCCACCCCACTTGATTACAAAAACGATTACAAAATAAAAATGTCGTTTCAAAAAAACATTTTATCTATGAATGCAAAATAATTGACTAGTTATGGGTCGCCCTAATATATGAGCATGTACGTAGATAACACATCACTCGATGAGTCAGTAGAATGAAATATAGGTGTAGCCTGACTATTGACGAATCCAAATATTTTAAGCAGATATTGCCAACCTTTAAGCGAAATATCTCAAAATTTGATGATTCGAAAGTTTGTTTAGTGCCTCCCCTATTCCTGACAGCTTACGTGCCCGTCGTGCTCCACCAGTTGCAAAATTTCATCCACTTTTTCCGGAACGGAATTGAGCAAACCACTCCTGGCACATTCGTTTACTTATAGCATTCTCATCTTACACTTCATAAATTTTTCGGCATATTTTTGCATCTTCTACCTTTTTTACAGTATTTCTTCAGATATTTCACATTTTCAAATCAATATAACTTTTTACATGAACACAGAATTAGAAAACTATCTTTACAAAAAATATAAACAAAATGTCGCCTTTTAAGCGTATAAAGCGTTTGAGACAATCAGGTTAGTGTTGACCGATATGTGGGCATTAACACCATCCCGCGGAAAAAACCGCAAAGACTTTTCATGTAATCGTAACTCGTATGTGTACGATATATGATTTACCTCATTTAACTTATATAACATATTTGATATATAATATATATGATTCGAGTCATGAGTTACAATTTCCGTTTAATATAAAAGTTACTGACAATGTGTACGAATTGTCATTTTTTTAAGCTAATATCACGTTTTGAGCTATTTTATGAGTATTTACAAGCATGTAACGATTATTTTCAATTTAACCTGGACCTTAACCCAGTATATATGTGCTTTAGCTTGCCTTCTAAATTTCCGCGATTGGAAAAAGTCTAATTATAAAGGCGCGGATGGACTAACTTAGATAAATCTGCTTTCAGATTCACTTTGCTTTACTTTCGCAAACAGATTAAAAAAGATAATAGAACTTAAAATAAAGCGTTTGATTATAAAACCCTTCAAGTGGCACCTTACGCGACAAGAAGTACTGGAGTATAGCGTAGAAGTTCTGCTCAAGTATTTACACTTACAAGCTCTTTATATAGATATACACATACATGTATATAGATATTCAATGATGTTCAATTGAAATGCGCACAACACTCGTCTCTCAATTATCCATTTGAAGCTTAACAGAAGCCGAAGTAAAATTCATGCGTTTGCATCACAAATAGCTCAAGATACGTTTAAGCCAAAAGAGGTTTTTTCTAAATACTTTACATTTGTCGTTTCTCTTTTCTCTTTAGCTGTTTATTTATTTACGGTTAATACAAATCAATTTAATAACGTATTTGAAAGTTTGTATGTAGAAAGATCTTTAACTTTAATAACGATAAAATTAAATTTTCGGGCTGTTATCGGAATATTTTATTAAGCTTAGCATCCACAGCAGTCATTTACTAACACATAATTCAATTATTCAACTACCACCAAGGTAACTAAAAAAAGCAGTTCTTAGAATGTAACATTATTTGCTAATAATATATTCTTGAAGTTGAAGCGTGCCATCAATTCTGTGTCGTTAGTGGCGAATAACGTCACTTAATGTAATATATTTCAGTTAACAAGTTTGACGACTGTCACTCGCAATCCTTGACATACAGTTTCGTTATATCGCTTATAGTGACACCTAACGTTTGGCACTAGTTTAAAGCGTACTACTTTGTAACTGTTCGTACTGATAAACAGTTTCTCAAGTATACTCACACACAAGTCACACAGTTCGTCGCACCCTTTGAAGGAGTTCTTTTCTGTTTTTAAGAAAGTAGACATTTTAGACTTAAACAACTTTAAGCTAATTTGCTTAATTTTGAGATTTAATTACCATCGGATCATGGGAATACATTAATTTTTTCATTTCGTGCATAACACGAGGGAGTATGCTTTAGAGCATTATAAAGTGTATATATATATTCTTGACCGCCATCAAATTATGAACATACACAGACATTATCCGCTATTATCTTTTTTCAATTACACTTAGAAATATGAAACTTGAGGTAATTTCCATTAACAAAATGAAACAACTCCAGGATAACATCAAAATCTTATACAAAGATTTTTCAAGCCGAGATATAGACGGAGACACAATAGCACAGAATATCATATCACACAATAAATCTTCGGTCTCAGGTATGTATCGCAACACTGTTAAGAGACCTATATAATTTCTGAATAGTACCAGGCTTCAAACAATATGACTCAATATTTCAAGACATACCGATCATTAGACACAGTACTACTTTGATCGCTTTGGACGATTTTCACCGGCTCTCTTCACTCGCCTCACTGCCGAGCGTGGCATAGTGGAGTATACTAATAAGTCCACGTTTCGCCCTTCATCACATATCGCATGAAAACACCCTTTCTCTTTCATTCAAGTTATCAACACGTTGTTGTTTTCGGTCAAAAATAAGCAAAGGCGTTACCCATTTCAAATAGGCCGTCGTGCGGACAAGCGCTCGTGCAAAAAAGTAAATACAGTGCTGATATCTTAGAGCAAGTTCACTCTACAGTCTTCCAAAACGACTTTGTGGACTTCGGTTATGTTTTCTGGCACAACTCCCGATCTTAGGCGACCATGGCGTTCAGCTGCCAAGACAAGAATCGCCATAACAACTTTCAAGCCTATGATGATCCTTAATGGTACGTTTTCTCATCAAAACGCAATGTTTGATCCACAAACGAAATACATAACTTTGCATTATGCCGAAAATGCCAAAAGTAGTGTCACTAAAACGAATGTGACCTGTAAATTAATCGTATGTCGAATGTCATGAAACTTTGACACGTACCGTTTGATACTTTGGTGCTATTTAGCAATCTAATGGGCCTGTCAATAGTGTGGTCATATATGCGTCAGACCGGAGACTTATTGAGTGAAGTGTTATGCAAAACATATTTAAAAATTTTAAATTTGAAATAATCTATTGGCAGAAGAAGAAAGAAGAAAAGGCATGTTTTAAAAAAAACTTAAATGGATTGCAAAAGATTAACGCTTAAACGACAAATACGAAACCTTCCCACATTACTCCATTCGCGCGTATACAATGACTAACTTTTAGCTTTTAGCTTTTTATTTGGGACCCAAAGTTTGCAGATGCATTAAAGCTTCGCTTCTTTGGTGTCACTGCCCACTAGCCTAAGAAAAGTAAAACAAAATTTGTATTTTCATGTGCTTACCTTAGAGAGGTATTGACAACTTTCATATCTAAGACGAGTCTAAAGGCATACATGTTTTTCACGATCTTCACCTCAGTACAGTGCAGTTTCTGAAAATTCTAGATATATCGAGTCACAGCTCATGTAAAAAATGTCCCGTATAAAGTTTCCAATCAACTACTTTTAGTAAAAATTCAATAAATAATTTTTATCGTTTAACTTCAACACTACGTATGCCTGCCAAAAAGCAAGCTTTTCCTTGCGCTTGGGTAAATTTTTAATTGAATTAACTATTAAATATCATGCTTTGCTTGTAATCACACTTCAATTACTTTTAAATGCAATAATTAAATAAAAGATGAGTATAACAATGTTTCTGGTTTTTTTTTTTTTTTTTCTGTTACATGTTCTGTTACATGTCGGTCAATAATTCCCAGCACTATAGAGGAGAAAACTTCTTTTTTTTGCAAAATTCAACTTTCTTCATCAAAGTAACCTGCAACGGGAATCATAAAACCGTCAAAACGCTTGCAACAACCAGTAGCAAGCTTCTGAAACTGCACAGACTATATATATTTTCGATCAGCGTCAAATGTTCAATCAGTTTGAGATATGTCTGTCTGTTCGTAAGTGCAATCTCTGTGGTAAGCAAAAATATTGGAAGCTCGTGCGCCCAGACTGGCGTTTAAAATGGGACAACTAAATCGAAGGACACACCACATAAGGAATCTGTCCTTGACATCAGCTATTCCTTGTAGGTTCGTTTTTCCAATGTCTTCAGCATTTTCGGTACGCTCCCGTTCAGAATGAACAATTCGTTGGCAAATTGCTGTTCTTGAGGAATTATTTGAACATTATTTGAACTTCTGAAGTTAACGCACAGTTTGAACGGTATTTTTTTCTCGTCAAAAAGCCATATTCAGTAAGCACAGGAAATTCGAATTTTTCTCTTGTTTCGACAATAATAAAATCGATATGTCGCGTAAACAAATGATCGAAATAACGGACTTCACTTAGTGCTGCAATCAAATTCTCCCTAACTACCCATTATAAATTTTCAAATCGGTTTAAATCAAATTCAGTAAATCGACAAAAAACACTCATACATATACATATATGGGATAAGTTTTTGGGCTTCTTGGGCTTATTTATATATACATACGATAACTGTAATCGAAAATATGACGCCAAACGCACGCAGACAGTGATAAAAACTCTCAACACTTTTTTTCTCCTGAACCAAGCCATCTGTGTACGTATACAGAATATTGAAAAATCTCCGCGATTTATCCGAGCTTCTTTTTGTAGCTTAATCTTTTTAAATGATTGCAAAGTGTTATGTGCTTGATGTTCAGCGCCTTCGCTATTTCCTGAGAGCTTGCGGGTATTGCTTCACCAGTTGCAAAATTTCATCGACCTTGTCAGTGAAAACGAAGTGCGTCTTTGACATCGAAATTTCCAGAAGGGAGTCGAGCAAACCACTCCTGGCACCTTCGTTCACTCATAGTATTCTCATCGTTCACTTCATAAAATTTTCGGCATGTTCTCGCATGTTTTCTAATTTTTATAATAAAAAAGCATCACGTAACGTATTTCTTTAGATATTTCACTCATTTTCAAATCAATATAACTTTTTAAGCGAACAAAAGAACAAAGAATTAGAAAACTATCTTCACAAAAAAGGTAAGCTGAAATGTCACCTTTTAAGCACACGTTCGTTTG
Organism: Glossina austeni; assembly: GCA_000688735.1. NCBI lineage: Eukaryota > Metazoa > Arthropoda > Insecta > Diptera > Glossinidae > Glossina > Glossina austeni. The sequence goes on from KK502506.1 coordinate 453,596, forward strand.
CGACAATCAGGTGCGTATTACCCGATATATAGGCATCAACACAATCCCGCGAAAAAAAATGCGGTGAATTTTCAATATGACCTCATATATAAAAAAGCGTAAATTTTCTGACACTAGCGATGTAGAAATTTGACTAACACATGAAAAACACTTCAAACAACAAAATACAAAAGTTTCAAATTTATTTGTGGATTTTCCAATTACTTAAAGTGTTGTTACCTCGTCGCAGATATTTGACCTGTTTCGATGAATTGAAACAGATTCGAAACGGAATTGTACAAAAGGCAATTATAACGGCTCTTATGTTTGGAGCAGTCGTTTAAAAAACCAACCCTTTTTTTATACATTTAAAATTCGTTCTTTTCAATTTTTATTCCAAAATGAGGATCGTTATGTATAATTGATATTGGCACAATTCTCTACGATTGTTCGAAAAAGAATAATTATTATAATCATTTTTACTTTTTGCTTTTTGCAAATTTGTTTTATATTAATCAACAAAGCAGCATTTCTGCTAACTCTCTTCTATTCATTGCTTTGCACTGACTTCAATAGCTTATCTCTCATTCAACTCTCGAGAGTGAAATGTCTTTTTGAGGGTTTTATTAACACACACTTTCCAGCTAAAACGGAAACATGAAAGAATTGTTGCATCTACAAAGTAGTAAATATTTAATAAGCGTAAGCGTATGTCAAAGTTACCGATATTGGGTCGTTTGCCTTAAAATGCGTTACTTTGAAGTCTCCTCCACAGAAACGATCATTCTTTTTTTTAATATTCGGCGTTTTGTGAAACGCAAATCGTAGCTTTGCTATAACTTACATTTCTTCTAAAGCCAGGACATTTAGAGAACACACCCAAAAGACTTGCCCCATCTCAAAAAAAAAAAGAGAAAAAAGGAGAACTAGCAAAAACACGACAGTGCATCATCGCCCACCATTAAATAGCCTACGCCTCAAAATGGCGCCTTATGGGAAGAGGCCGAGAAAGTGTTCCGATCCGAAACATTTACAAAAGCATGCGTGCTTGAGTCAAAACACGTCGTTGTAAGAAGTTTCATCAAAGTATCTCAAAAATTGCAACCTGCAAGTCCAACGCAAAAAAGAGGTTGGACAGACGGACAGATAAGCTTAAATCGATTTGGAAAGTGATTCTGAATCGGTGGACGGGTGTATCTCAAGTCCATTTCGGTGTTGTATACATCAGGGCAAACTCAATATATCCCTATAGCACAAATGATGTTGAATACAAAAATAAAAAATAAATGCAGAGCATATTTTCTCGCACAAAGAGGATACTTTTGATAACGCCTCCACTGAGCTAGTATGTTACTCCTGCGGATCGGGCAACACACATCTGCACACATATGGCCGCAAACTTTTACATTATAATCTGTATGAAGAATGCTTTAGTGTTTAAGAAGATTAATTTTATAGATTGCATACAATAATGTCATGAGTTCGATAGATTCTCTCTTATCACTCTGCAGGTAAGTTAGAACAACTGACTGCTTCATTTAGGACCGTTATTTCTCTATCTTTAACGAAAAGTGCTCTTGCTATGAGAAGTGCAATCGAATGCGTGGGCAGCTCTAAATATTTTGAAAAAAACAACCAGGTGTACAGCGTTATTATTAAATACAATTTTGCTCACCCTTTTTTTTAGGCCTGCCTTTTATTATAGCGATCTACAATTGTCTGTTCGTCTGATGTTTGGCTATGTATTTTTTTTCAACCTCCAGGTCGCAATTTTTGAGATATTATGACGAAACTTCGGACACTGACGTCACATGACGTGACCCAAAGATGAACGCTGTGGCAAATGGGTCGGATCAGTTCGCTTTTTGAACCACATCCCATGTAGTGCCTTATTTTAAAAAGTCGCTGTATGAAAAAAAATGCAAATCTCAAAATTTTTCGACAAAAGATGCTGAGTGATATTTCGACGCACGAAATTGGTATGAAAAATTTGATTCGGCTGGGGCAATTCTTCGAACCCCTTTCACGAAAACTGAATCGTTACATGATGAAAAGTCTAAATTTTCAATATTTGATTATGAAAGTTTGTTCATAATAGTAAACTGGCAAAGAAAGCAGCCTTGCCGAATTTGGATCACGAAGGTCTATTTTTTCTATACTACCGCATATAAGGATTCTCAGGAAATGTAAACTCTTATATGTTAAAGTGTTCAAATGTTTTATGACAAAAATTTATTCATGATTATAATTTGATATTAAAACAATAGGACCAAATATACACCACGTGAGTCTATTTTTTGGACCTCATTCATGAATAGTAAACCCTTCAGAAAATGTTTATGTTATGATAAAAATTGGTGCATAATAGCAAAAAAATTTGCATCCTCCAATATGCGGTCTTTAATAAAAAATTTGCCTTCACATAAAAATTAGATGTGATTTTTTGTGTACTGTTACCAAAACGAGTGAACACCTGTACTAGAGTGAATAAGTGTATACCACGAGTGGTACCACCCTACACCGCTTCGCCTATAATGTTCTTGTTTTTAAAATTTTTGCATGAATAATTGTATTAAGCGAAGTCGTAAAGGGTATTTAATGGCGGAGCTTCACTTATTTTTCAACTGAAAATTTTCTTATATAGTGTAATCGTTAGGCCACAATGCTTTGCTTTGGTCAAAGAGTGAAAGAATACCTGCATTAAATTACAATTGTTTCTATTTCACATCTCCGCAGATATCAATTAGTATTCATTTCAATTGTCTGAAGCAATTATAGAAAAGAACATAAAATAAATTATTTGTCTATCATTTAGCTGATGTTAATTACATTTCTTCTGACAGAAGCCAAGACCTTGGAAGAAAATGTGTAGCTATAAGTGTTGGTGTACGAAAAGGTCTAAACTGTATGTAATGCAGCCAATAAGCTTATGCGGCATGATCCATAACCAGTACATTAGTTAAGAGGATTTAACTTTTTCCGTTTGCTCGTTTTTCTTTGTTGTTAGTTTCAAATACAAGAGACTACAAATAAGGGAATGTAGGGAAAAAAATTGTAAGTAAAAAACGAGAGCAAATGTTATTGTAAATGTATCGTCTGAAAGCAAAGTGTTCAAATACATATTCAAACACTTGGAAAAAAATGTAGTTACATTTGGTATATTCGAGAGCACATACGTATATATATAATTGTTCATATGTTTTGTTATCTCTGTGGTATCTTCAATTGAATAAAAATACACGAGACAAGAGTGAAGGCAACTTTTATTTTACAATCCTCGTCTCTCCTTCACTTGTCCTATTTACTGTAAATATTTTTTTTGACTTTTTTTCTCTTTTTTTACATCTGAACAATAACATGAAAATCCACTTTGACAGGCAACAGTAACCGCAGTCTGCATGTGAGAGAAGAGCACTGCAGTCGGTTGGCAACATTGGTTAAAAAAAAATGTTTTAGACAACAAGTTATTAACGCAACTGTCAATGAAGTGAAAAACGGGAAAAAACACAAAACTTATGAAAATGTTTTTTGTTTATCAACCGCCATTAAGGACAATCCATATGTTTGTATGTAGGTATTTATGTCGATGAGGATACGATTCAGTTGATTAACAACAAATGAAAAACTACAAAATTGCTTTCTAATAAAGTTCTGCCGGCTGCACAGATGTGCAATTGCAACAGCAATAATTACAATGATTTAATTCTCAGCCAACTTTTTTTTGGACAGAAGGTATTAACTCTGTTGGAAGTAATTATTAAGAATAAAGAAGTTAAATATACCGCTTGTTCATACTGAGATGAAGAAGTCACCAGCGCTGTCTACAACAGATCATTTGATTAGTTTATAGGATCGCCAATGAAATCACAGCTTTTAGGAAAAATTGAACTTTATATAGTATATGCGATCTTCTTCTGGAGTGATACATTCCTTGCAATGCTCTTCATATAAGAAAGTAACCTTCCTAACCCCCGGCGAATGCGAAAGGAGCTTACATTTACACTTACAGTCTTGTTATCTTCACTCGAAATTGTAGTGCAACGCTTCATGATCCCGTTGTGCAGCTTTATATAAATAATTAATATAGCTTTGCTTAAGTTACTCTCTCACGTAAACATTAGCATGTAAGTGGTAGATTAAGTGAACATACCTCGTGGTGAGCTCTAGGTATCAACATGGTAGCGTGGCAGCCAACAGCAGCGCGCAAACAATGATCACTCTTTCAGTTATTCACCAGCAGTCAAACTAACAGGTAAGTCAAGAACCCCTTAAGTAGTAGTAGTTTGTCGCCCTGTCCGTCCGGAACGAGGCTCTTAAGATAACAGCGTGCTCTTGCATCATTATCTTATAGACTCTCTTCCCGAAAGGATACCCCAGTTCGGGGTCTTTAAAATAACAGCGTGCTTTTGCATCACTATTTTATAGACTCTCGGTTCGAGCTTGTCGAACCTAGTAGCCGGTAACTTTGCCTATGTAGAACGGGGACCGTAAGGTAACAGGCGTGCTCCCGCATCATTACCTTATGGGCTCCCGGCTTGAAAGCACACCATAGGAACCTTGCACCTTTAGAGACCCGTTAGACTGCCTACTGAACCACTAAAATAACAATTTGCAGATCATAGGCGACAAATCTCGTGTTCGTAATACGGTTACGCACGGGTCATATTTCTCCGGTCAAAAACGATGCTGCTCACTAAAAACGGATTGGTTTTTTCTCTTTTCCTTTCCGAAGTAACTTCGCAAATAACGGCACTCTGTATTCTTCTTAAATTCCGCTAATATATATTTAATTTCACAAAAAATCACGAAGGTTCCTTCAATTTACACCAAATATAGACTCCCCGTTCCATTCTACTTCTTTCTTATAGAACGATTTGTTCAAAATTAACTACACTTTCCGCGATCGTATCTTCATTAAACCCATATTTCTTATGTGTTTTGAGAGTCGCTGTGGGTAAACCTGAAGAACAAGGTGGATGTGGTAGCAATTCGAAGCTCCCTGAACTATCGACAAGTCGTTGCTTTCGGTCAAAAATCAGCAGACAAGGTATCCGCCCCTAACAGGGGTCATTATGATGTTAGTTATTTCACGCAATCTTATTTTTTGATTTTTCGAGACGATTTCGACGGGTCGAAATAACGATTGGTATCTTTTTCTTCGTCAAAAGCAATACTTTCTCAGCCCATGAAATGTAGATTTTTCCATTGTTTCGTACTTTACAAAAGTAGCGTTACTAAAGCAACTATAACTTGTAGACTAATAGTCAAAATGTCATGAAACTTTAATAAGTTTCATTAGAAGATTTGTACTCTCTCTTTAATAATGGCAACTTCTACCTGTCATAATCTGAACTTATTGATTGATTCGTTATCTACCATCAAACTAGTTAGCCTTTGGGAATTAAATATCGTTTAAAAATTTCAACTCGTTTTAGTGTTATTATTGACTTCTAGGTATCGATTATTAGTTGTTAAATAATACTATGACCTCCAATTTCTTTTTACATGAACTTACTGTAATTCTGTAACAGAAAAAAGCTATTTCTAAAACATCGCGCTAAAATTATTGGACTGTCATATCTTAAGGATGTCATTTTATTCGATTTTTCGTAAGTTATATCTATTAACTTAAAGATTTACCTTAAACTTATAAAAATAGTCAACTATTATTATATATTACATCATTTGTGATGGGACTTAAGACAGAACCACCTATTATTTACCGATCGGTTAAGAAATACTTTCAGAATGACTTTCTGATTAGATCTGAGCTTGTTTGTCCGTCTGTCTGTTTTGTTTTCTTGTGCTCAGCTCAATAACTTTCCATATAACCCTTTATTTGGAGGATCATTATATGAATGACTATATTAAGACCGCAATAATGGGCCGTGTCCCCCTATAGTGTTTATAATTAGTTTATATTAAATGTGCTGATTACGAGTGGAATAGTCGAAATTATGTTTATCACTACGTATCATGTTTATACCCTTCACCACTTGTGGTGCAGGGTTTGTTAAGTTAGACCCGACGTATGTAACACTCAGAAGGGCTTAAGATCCTTTTATTATAACGATAAAAAAATTACAGAAACTTTTTCTGAATCGATTTAAGCGTACCTATCCGTCTGACGACTTTGCATCCAAGTTTATGTTCAACTTACAGGTCGTAATTTTTGAAATATTTTGGTGAATTTTGGTATACAGACGTGATTTGACTCCAGGACGAAATGGTTGAAAATGGTTCGGATCGATCCACTTTTCCGACTATTCAACATATAACGTCTTTGTTTAAAAAAATTTTTTTAACTTTCCGACAAAAATCGCTGCGTAATACAATATATTTCGGCATTCTAAATTGGTGCGGTCCATTTTTGGAAACCCCTTTAATATAACCGTTCCTATGAGAACTGAATGTTTATATGACAAACGGTCTAATATACTTCATAATAATAAATTGACATAAAAATTAAGTGGACAAAATTGACCACATGGGTCTATTTCTTGGAGATGACTCCATATAAGATTTCTCATGAAAAGCAAGCCGTTCAGAAAACAGTTTTGTTTTTAATATTTAGCAGTTAGCAAAATAATCAGAAGTGAAGAATATGGATCTCGTAAGTCTGTTTTTTAGACCTTAACATATATAGGGATTATCAATGCAAAGCAAGCCCTTGTAGGGAGAAGAAGTATAATTTCTAGTTTAGTGAAGGAAATAGAAAAATAATGAAATTTTCGGAAAGTAAATTAAGTATGCTAAGTTTTCATCACGTCGTATGATGTCTTAGACATTCTCCAATACGCGGGCCAGCAAATGCGTGGTATGGATGAAAATTTTTCGTGTATTATTACTGTACTGTCACTGTAATGTTCTTATCTGTTTTTGCAGATAGGATTGCATTTTAAAGAACGTTAGAAGCGCCTAATAGAAGTGATCAAAAGAGTCGTCCTCTTTCCTCTTTCCACTTCCAATACTGTTCACTATCCGTGAACATTGGAACAACAATCTATAGAGTCTCTACTTTCCTATTGCCAGTGTTTCGTTTAATTCAATTCAATTATGACTATTATTTTGTTAACATGGCAACTATGTGGACCCTGATCTTGATATGGTTGTTGAGTTTTTTTACATGTCATGTTAATCTATAAAGTTTATTATAAATGGATCAATAATGTAATGCGATCTTAATGCTACTTATAATAAATAGCGCGATATTGTAGTTGTCCTTGATTTTAATAGTTGCTTATGTAGCATTTATGACAATTGTTATATATACAATGCGTATACACTTATTATGCTAATGCTGTTGTTTGTCAGAAATAATGCCTGTCATGATATTTGAAAGATAAGTAGCTCTTATTTATTGTTAATATAAAAAACAGGTTAACGTAGCCGGCCGTAAGTAAGTATTAAGTAGGAATTTAAAGACGTCTTTAAAAAAAGCGTGTAATGTACTAACACATAGCGTAGCGTTACAATATTTCCACTAAAAAGCACTCTAATCTACAAAATATAACAGATAAGTTTGGAAAGAGGTATAAATGCATAAGTGACTTGTTAGCTGAGCGACGAAGTGAACAAGATGCTATGCGACTAGTAGCTTGCATGACTTATGCATGATTGAATGAGTAAAGGACCAACAGTGCTGCGAAATGAATAGCCGGCCCTCCAAGTGCTTCTGTACTTGAATAACTAAGTGTCTAAGCTATTAAATAGATGTTTGCCTGTCGTACAGGCAACCAGGCGAACAAATAATTTGGCTGCTGGATAGCTAAACGTATAAGATACTTAAGCACGTAGATATGTATGATTAACACGTGGCCAAACTGCTTACCGGTAGATACCATGCTGCTTGTACTGTTTTTCGTACATACGAACATATTTAATATTTTTTAATAATAAATCCTTTTTTTGTCCATATTTTAAAAATTCGAATAACAAAATACAACAAACGTTACAAACAGCATTACACCGCATAGAGAAGGCAAAACAATAGTTAATTTTCAGATTCTAAACAAAAATTAACTTTTGTGCATGAATGTATTTTCGCTTGTATTAAAAACGGTGCACGTGGCGTGAATGTGTTATGTTTACTTGGTTATATTTTTAGACAAAATGAAAAAAGTAGTTAGTTCCAATAGAAAACATTTACTTAGTATGTAATTAATTCATAAATATTTTTAATCCATCTCTCAACATACTATCTCTAATAAAGTTTTAAGAAACTATTGAACATGTGATTAAGCATTTCCACAGCTCGCCCAGTATAAAAATAAGTAAGAAAACTAATTTCCTGTTATATCCATCACCGACTTAAAAAATTGAATTTTCACACTCTATAATATTGGATGGGCTCAGCTGACTTTTTCCACTTGTTTCATAAGTTTATTTTCTGTGCCTTGTCAATGATGAACAACAAAACAACTTTTTATTACTTTTGAAAATCAGTGGTATTCTCAGTCTGTGTCCTTCAACCGATTTGCCCCATTGTCAATATACGTCAACTGACTTTCAAGATTAGCATTAACATTGAAAAAATTGAAATTGACTTGAAATGAAACTACGTACAAACGCAGTTGATTGATTGACTTGTCATGTCATTAAACAAAGAAATGTGTAACTAAATAAGAAAAAGCTAAATTTTGAAAAAAAACTGCATACTCTCACAACTTCATGGACTTTGTGCATTGAGCTTAAATACTATAAATTAATAAATATGAAAATAAATTATAATTAAACTCTCCAAAGTTTATAATATACAGAGCGTAATTAAATTGCGTATTTTCAATATGAAACGACGATGATTGAGTGCAATTCACAAGTTAAACATTCTCTCAAGGACAAAACGACGATGTGCCATATAGACGAAAATTATTATTTTTTTTGTTTTGAAGTACAATTTACACATATATGCAGAAAATTTATTTCCTAGTTTATATGGTTAACCGCAGAGACTGTGACGCGTTTTATTCATACCTTCATGTGAATGCCAGTGAGTTCAAATATATATGTACTTATATAATATGTGTATATATATTAATACATTTAAGGCAAAAACTTCATGGCGTGGTTAACGTAAGAACATTCCGAGACATTTTTCGTACAATTTAAATTTAAATGAACTTAATTCGAAAGCTTCATTTCGATTGACAACGTTTTGCCTTTTTTCTTGTAAAAATACATACAAATCCAAATGTTAGAATTTCCAGGCGAAAAATTGCTCAGACCTCTTTTGAAGTCAGTCGTATACGAAGGAGCGATTTCTGCAGAGCATGGTACAAATCGTGTTCAGACAGCAACAGGGCAAGATCGGGGTCACACTAAAGTTATGCGACACTAACGGAATCTATTGCTGAAATCGCCACGAAATTTTTATTTCACCTTTACATTATACGTAATTTTCAATGCAAATATTTATGCAAACAGTAGCTCCTAGTAAAATGAAAACTATTAATTGCTATCAAATTTAACATCGTGTTAAGAGCGAGTTTATTCAGTCATGTAATTAGCGACATTAAATTGTTTAAATGTTGACATGCGCTAAATTTTTTGGTTTTTTTTTTTTTTGGAAGGGGGTTATTTTCATCCCTGGCAGAAAAGCAAAGTTAATTTCTTGCCTACGCGAAATTATTTATATAAATCCACTTTAAAGTATTTTCTTGAACTCAATTTTTTAAATTGAAAAACGTTTAATAAAAAAAAAATGAGATGGAAAAAATATCAGTTCAAAAACTTAGCAAAAGAAATTGAATAAATTTTTGAACAGACGCAAGCAGAAGTAAACCACAATAAATTTGCATTCCATTTGTTACAATTCATCGCAACTATTCGCGGTGATTAGTTATCAAATGAACAGAAATTAGTTTATTTACTCCCTTATTATTTGGCTCCCTTGACGGGAAATTGCAGTCAATTCCTCTTTATGCGCCCATAGAAGTTTTCCTCAGAAGAGATAATCATTTATACTGGAGAATCCAAGTGTTATTGGTCAACATTTTTGAATACAACAGGTTAACGCAAGACAAGACGAAAATTAATGAACTACCTCGTCTCCTGAACTCAATGTCTAAGATAAGCCTGAACAGTCAGCTGTGTTTTTCTTGCAACGTGATAGTAATATCAACTTGGGCATGCGTCTATAAAATAAGGGAACATTGCATTTACTTGCCTTGTTGACGCAGCGCCAAAACGTTTTGTTCATTAGCAAATGACTCATGACACTTACTAAATGCCGACCATCATAGCAATCTGTTAATTCAAACGATTGACAGAATTATATGTAACAAAGGCATCAAATATCTAAGCAAATTGTGTTTCCATGCAAATTTTCTAGCTTGGTCGCAAGAGTAAAATACACTTGCATTGACTGAGAGTAAAAGTTTCGGCCATGCCCAAATATTCACTTGCTCTTAAAACAAGTTGTAATGGAAAAGATCTTTATTTTTATATTTTATTTCGAGTCAATCTCTCGAGTTTTAATTTTCAACTGGACTGAAATACAAATTTGCTTCAACACGAAAACTATGTATGTTTGCTTTGATTACAGTTTAGAAACTCTTCAATTTACAAACTATATAATGATAATAATAATAATGATAATAACAATTAAAAATATTATTAATAAAAATGATGATGGCATCCTACACAAGTAAAACCTACTATTATATGATACTAATTAAAAGTATTTGGTAATTTTATACAATGACTGCCATTACATCGTGATTGAGTGCATTTACATCATTCTACATTACACTGCAAAGGAAGGCTTTATCAATTATGTCCGTCAATGTGTTAGAGAAAAGGTTTGTGCTGTCCAATCCAACTTAAAGACCGATACATTCGAATACTTATTGTTGTTTTCACTCTTGGAGAAATAAAGAATTTATGGAAAAAGTACCATCCATGCAATTTCCGTTAGACTTTTCCCCCTCACGGACGTAGTACTTTTCAGAAAGTCCATTCTGGCTTGCGACATTGAAAACCGTCGCCTACACAGTTTGATGCATGAGAATACAATCAAATTATTATGGACCGAATCAGGACTATGAAGAAGGCTGCAACCACATTTTTATTTTGGTTGACCAGCCGTTCAGGGAATGCGTACTAAGCACGCAAAATGAAGGAAACGCGAGAGTGTATTGTTCGATATACGGGCCACTCCAGGACAAGTTCGTAAGAACGGCGAAAAAGTCGAACAGTGTTATTTAACGGCTTGATCAGTAAACGAAACTCTTTTAGCTCCGCAGAACTGCTCCTATTTCTGTATTTATTACACAGGCACTCAAGGGTATCGAATGCATTGAAGAGTCCGCTAACGCACGCGAATTGTAGTCTACTTTCTCGCAGATGTAGGCGGTCTAAATGGTCCGAGTATCGCTTAAGGCTCAATGCGGCTTTGAAAAGCCTACGTCCTTGATTGATTTTTTCAATACTCTGAATAGATGTTCTGCCCAACAAGCCTCGATAAGTATTTTCATCCTTATAACATAATAAACTGCCAAGATCGTCTGCGTTGACAGCATCAAAGGAAACGGATTGTTCATCGCATACTGTGCGACAAGAGATAGTACTGCGTTTTGTAGACATTAAAATCTACCTCATTTGCCCGAGCCCGTTCGCATATTTTGGCAATTAAGTCTGTTATTCATAATGGTGCGTTTACTTTGTGCTGCAAGATCTTTTGCCAAAAGAAAAACTAGTAAGACGATATAATAAAGCAAATCATTAATGAACACTACGACGAGAGAGCCAGTGAAGGAACTGAGCCTCAGAGATTCTAGCAGACCGCATTTAGGTGAAATCGAGAGTAGTTTTGAGTCGCTTAGGCCGAACCTTTTCATACGTATTGTCCGGCCCGAATAGAATGTTTGTGTGCAAAAGAAGGCTAAAATCCATTCACTCAATGTAATGATTGCATAAATCGGACGTCGTTTATATTTCAATCATGCTTTTATAGACAACTGGATACTCGATATTTACGCCTTATTACACTTGTTAACATTTGAATTACGGCAAGGCAAAGTGAATAGAAAACCATCATAAGATTTTTAAAAAATGCAAAATTGATCGTGATTTTTCTAACGGTTCACCCCTAAACAAATGCCGTTTTACTACTTGTATTATATACGTATGTTCTTGTTTTCAATAGTATAACAAAAGAAGGAAATAAAAGAAAATCCTACGCATAGCGTAAGGATACTAAAAAAATTCAAATGAAGCAAATTTAATATCTGTTTAATGTCTGCTCATCTAGATGGCCATGAAAATCCTCTTAGATTTTATTATAGGATGTTAAAAAAGCAAGTAGAAGAATATAAAAAAGAAATAAAATATAAACCATTCCCACCCGTGGATACCTAATTTTTCCCCTATTCATTTCTAATATTGCTTTTGGTGTTAATTTTTCACCACTACGCAGAGAAAAACTCATATTTATCTAACACATAGCACTAATGCCAACGGCAAGCCATTGCTCTTTCAAGAAGTAAACTAAATTTGCTATATACGTTTGTGAACTTTAATTTACATTATTATTGGGCAGGTGAATATTTAAGTATTTATCAAAAGCAACTCATCCAAAAAGTAGAAAGGCATAGGTATAACTAACGCAATACAACATAAATTAAGAAACCATGCTAATGGGGTCTTTTTGTTACATTGTATATAATTATTTGTATTATTATTATTATTATTATTATTATTATTATTATTATTATTATCATTATTATTATCATTATTATTATTATTATTATTATTATTATTAAACTGCATTCAGACCGAAGAAATAAGCTATAGGACTAAAAAGTAAAATATGCACTAGCTACCAAGACGGACACAAGGACGTTACAAGTGCCAAAAACAGAAGTGGATGGGTCAATGCAGTCATTCAATATAGTTCCAATTTGAGATATCTGGGAGTGCAATTACATAGGAGATTAACATTCGCGGAACGTGTTAAGAAGGTTTCGGACATACCATCATCAGTCGCAATCACTCTGTGGAAGATTATGCCAACGATGAATGAGCCAAAACAGGCGAGACGAAAACTTGTGTGCAGGATAGCGCAAATCATATACGCCGCACTCATTTAGGTACAGCTTTCTGCGAAAGCTGGAAGTGGTTCAAAGGCTGTACACATTGAGAACGCAATCGCCATAGCGCACTGTTTCAACGTCAGCCGCAGCGGTTTTGGGGGGAATATTATCCGTCGAGCTACTATTGAAGGAGCAGTTATGTAGACAGAGGGGCAAAAGGAAAAGACTACCAGGGAAGGAAATTAGAGTGATACCTGCAGGCTTAAGACTGCTATCTGGTAGAGCATATTAACAGAATAGCAGCATCGACGGAAAAACGACACGAAAGGAAGGTTCGCCTACAACAATGGGTGGAGAGGAAACGCTGAGAAGTTAGTTTCTGCGTAGCCCAATTTTTCACTGCTCATGAAAATTTCTCAAGAAGTCGGTGGTGTTTCAACTTACGAGCAGTTAATGCATGCAACCTTTGCCAAAGCGCAAACGACGACACGCAGCACACTGTTTGCCCAAATTTGGTGGATTTGAGAAGCATGCTTTTCAAATCTCTGGAACCAGAACTTACATCAAGTAAGATACTAGCTTGATATTTATGGTAATTGACACCGAAAGATGGAAGAAATCCGTCGAATTGTTTGCAAGACATTCGCCGATATAAAGCCAACCGAAGGCTACATTCAAACCCCGAATCTTAGGCGAGGACGGAGGAGGTAAGACGTTATAGTGAGGATCAAGAATCCGCAAGTGTCCATCCCGAGATAATGGCAAAGCAGTTCCAGGCTGATTTTGGCTTCACCGTATGATTGCTAGATGGCAACGCACTGCCACTACATCCGCAAAAAGAAGCTACCAGGACTGTCAGCTCTTCCTTTCTTAAAAGGTAGATTATCTGGGTAATCTATCAAATATTTTATTGATATTAAATTCGGCAGTTACTTTCAAAATGTCCAAAGGGTAATTCGAAATAATAATTGGAATGAGCACAGAAAATCAGCTATCCATTGCAAGCATGGTGCAGAACAATGGCAAGTAGAAAGATTTATTAAATTTCCAAGTAAAGTATATAAGGTACTGGAGGTAGGAACTCGAAATAATAAAATTATTATAAGTAAAATCTAGCGTTAATCCAAAGAACTCGACATATAGGAAGATGAAAAGAGAAAGCGGATAAGTAATTAGAGAACAAAAAAAGCTGATGACGTCTTTACTAATAGATGGATTTAGAGTCGCGCAAATTTCGCATTAGTAACTCTTTTACATGGCACTATAACGCGTTGCAGTACATCGTGACGCTTGTTTATTCCGCCGATAATAACTGATTATAGACCAAACCCTATTTCACCCTCTGTAAAACTACCTTAAGGGTATGCAGTTGATTTCAAAAAAGTTCTGTGGTGCGCATTTGGCTCAGTTTTTTTGCCAGAAGTCAGAAAAAAAGCAACGTTACGTCGTTACAGATGCCAAGCACGAGCTAATTCATGAGAGTGCACAACACAAAAGTGTGTTTCAATTTTGCCAAAAAATGCCACGGACTTTTTCTTTAGTTCAACTTATTTTCCGAAGAACTTTTCTCGTTTTTTGGCGTTATCTGCTGTGCATTTACAGTGATGTATTTACAAAGTCTTATCTTATGGAAGGAGCAAACTCTTAGACAAACTAAATGTTAAAATTATCCAAATTATTATCTATTACATCTCAAGAAATTGATTCGTTAAATTCTTTTTCCTGAATACAGCGTCAAGCTAGGACTGATAGATAGATTTGCGCTGTTTCAAAAGCAAGAGCAACAACAAAATTTTCATTTAACCTTGCAGTGCTTTATGAATCAGGCTAAACCTATTCCTGCAGACCTATGCTCTACATATTATTTACTGGAATTCGAAGGTACACTCCAAACTTTTTAATAATTGCTACTCTCCAAGTCAGTTGTAATTAAAATAGAATGATTTTTCACGTCAAGAGTGCATTTCTAACCCGTTATGTATATTTTGCCATATCCATAATTTTCCAAGCTAGCACTTACGAAGAACTACAATGAATTTTTTTCAAAGCGGCAGCAATGCTTTGTAGTAAACTCTCTGTATTTGTGTAATTTAAAAGTATTTTGATTTATGATATCCGGAAAACTGAAGTGCGGTCAAAATTCGTTACAGTTTCTCGGAACAGCAAGATGGGGGAGGGAAAGAAATAAAACAAAAACCAAATAATGAAATTTCCCGACACAGAAGTTTAACGCTGCAAAGGCCAGCAAAATAATTTAGAACAATGGAAAATTCTCCCTAAAATAATACATAAAAAAGGGTAAGCATTTTATGTAGCACATGCAGTGAATATTTGCGAAACAATGCAACAACGATCACAACAATAACAATAACAAAATTACAAAAATAATCTACAATAACAAAACTTAAAAAAAAAAAAAGTTAAAACAAATATATCGGGTAATAATAATAATAAACTTTCTGGTACATTCGCGCACACACACATACACATGCACACACCGGAGGGCGAACAATGTTAGCGAATAAATAATAAGAGAGAGAGAGAGAGAGGGAGAGAAAACTGAAATTGCTTTAGATGCGCTTTTATTGTTCGTCTCTTTTAAATAATTTTCATGAACACGATAACGTTTTGCAGACTAGTTTCAAACTCAAATTGAAAGGCAACCTAGCTTTAAAAAAATAGATTTTATCTATTGTGTGTAGTATTTTGGAAAAAAAAATGCTTCTTTTCATATATACCGGTTTTATTCTACTTTACCCGTGTCAGTAGACAATTTTCATAGAGATTTTTCGTATGAGTCTGTTAAATATTTCCATCTAACTTGAAACCAATATTC
The DNA here is from genome assembly GCA_000688735.1 of Glossina austeni. Lineage (NCBI taxonomy): Eukaryota > Metazoa > Arthropoda > Insecta > Diptera > Glossinidae > Glossina > Glossina austeni. The sequence continues at coordinate 469,442 of KK502506.1, forward strand.
GCCAAAGTTTGCTAAATTTTATGTTTTGCTTCTTTTTTTGTTGTTTCGTTTTTGGCGGTATATCGGTTTGTAAGCACAAACACCACTTTTTTTTTTACCTAAGTGACTGAAATCATAGACAAGAGCACGTTTCAGATTTCATGCTTTACAATCACAGATTACAGCTGAATATTGTTTGTATGACTTAATCCGTAACGAGGATCGAGTAAATGGCAAACGTATAATATCTCCAAACATTTGATAGGTCAATGTTGTGTTTCGACCCCTTCTATGTAACTAATATATGGCGGCCGGTATTTTTCGCTGTTCGTTTAGTCGACACCACCAATGCTTCGCTGTTCACAGCTTGGAATCATCTCGAATACCTATCATATCAGGAGATATAATTCGACTAAACCACCAATTCAAGATTTGCAGCAAACTGTTACACGTTGTTCGTTGATTATTTCTCCTCGATTATCAGCGACGCTAAAAGCAACAGATTTGCTTGTTTACGTACCTACGCGGATAAAGATGAGTCCTATGGCTCACAATGTTTTTTTTTTTATCTTAATAGTCTTTATGCATTTCCGTACGACAATTAGTGTACAACGAATGTATATAAAATCCACTTTTTACTTGTTTTGTATGCTGTCATGGCAATAATAGCTGTATGCTGAGAGATCAAAAATTGTGCAAAATTTCAAATGGAACCTTTTTCCTAACCTAAATGTATTAGAACTTTTTTGCTGCTCTGCAAGCTCTACATCGTCAGGTCTTTATGAAACTTAATGATGAATGAACTTCTCAACTAGCTTAGCGCGCTGGGAATGTCGCTGGGTGCTCCACATATCCGCGCATTCAAGATCTGATTTATTTATTTTATTTATTATATTCGGCACCATTTGTGGTATAAGGCACAAAGGCAATAGGCATAAAGACTTGAGATAGATCCAGCTTTTATTATGCCGATAAATTCGGAATCGTTTCCTAAGCTTGTCTGCCCATCTCTCCGTCTTCTTTTCTTGTCCTCAACCTACAGATTTTTTTGATATTTTGATGAAATGTAATACATGCACATGTTTTGGCCCACGGACGAAATCTTTAGAAAATGGTTCGGATTGGACCGATTTTTCGACAACTTCCCTTATAATACCTTATTTTGAAAAGACATTATAGGAATCACTGTTTTAAATCGAAGTGTTCTAGGGTATATAAACGCGTACGTCCCACTACAATGTTTTCCCGTGTCTTTGTTTACGTACTAACACTTATGCAATCTTGAAACCAAGATGAGATTACAATATCTACATATTTTCCTATTCAATTTTAAGAAGGTGACGTCTTTTGTTGTTTTATTATTGCAGTAAATGAGAGAAGCGTTACCCCTTGAAAATTTCGGTAGGTGACACCTTTGAAAATGGCGCGTCATGCGGCTACGGGGCGACGAAAAAGATTAGCGGAAAACACGTCAATTATGATAACTTACTTATATAAGCAGAATATTTGAACAGAATGAGTTAGTCGGAAAAGAACTTTTGAATCGAAAAGTTTATTTTAAGAATGCTGTCAAACTAAGTAAACTGGAAAAATCCTACCCTTAAAGAAGTTGATTGTAAATAAAACCACGATCTAGTGACAGAAACCGCATCAAGAATAGCATTTCGTAACAATAAACTATTTTGTACATTCGTTATATACAAAAGAAGGGATTAACACGACAGGTAGATTTCGTAAAGCAATAAATTTCAACACACAGAACTTATTTGCACGCTTATTAGATTGAAAGACTTTTTTAAACGCATCACCGAAGAATGAGTGGTATATTAATTTTGTTAAAACGTTTGCTACGCCCATAAGGAAGCATCAATTTCTAAATCGATTTGAGCATGTCCGTCTGCTTATGCGTGTTGCAAACATTCCCCAACCGGGTCAAACCGGACAAAGGACGCATTCACAGCACCACCTAAATTGTGAACACCACCGTCTTTCAAAGGAGTAAAAAATTGGTTTTTGCTCATTACTCATAAAGTATGCCAGATAAATGCACAAAAATTTCATCGAATATTCTATGCATGGAGCTGGAGCACCCGTGCAAACATGGAAATTGTTGCCCACGCCTATCCAATATTACAGTGTATCAAAATTTAATTTTTTTCCAACACCTTCATAACGCACAGAAAAGTCTCGAAAAGCCCACAAGGTGTACAAATTCTACTCCACTTGCAAATTTGGAATGCACTTAGACGGTGGCGACGATTCTAGCGTTAACGAAAATGAACATATATATGAAGATTGGAAGTGACTTAAGTCCAAGAACACGTACGTAGCGTCCACACGCCTGTGCGACACATACTCTTCTTTTGTAAATCAGCCTCGCCCACTCCACATTATAAAGCATGAAAATTTAGTCCTTTTTTTGGTCTTTTTTCGGGTAACGGTGATGGGCATAAAAAATTTAGGCACGACCGAATATAATTTTCTTATTTGTTTTTTCTTAGATTCAAATTTGCATCAGAAAGCCCGTAGACCTCTTCCAACATGACCGGCAAGAAAGGCTGCGGTATTGTAGTTTGTTAATAATTTTCAAAAATAATTTTTTTCTATGATACGTAACATTATTCTTTTATCTTTCTTTCTGTCTCAAAAAAAACTCTCAAATTGACACTTTTTTTTAAGCTTTCACAGTGAGTTCTTTCGAAATAATAAACCGTCTTTCAAAAGCCGCATTTTAATACCCTACATCACTTGTGGTATAAATTCACATTAAGTTTATGTGGATATATGCAACATCCAGGATGACTTGAGATAGAGCAACCTTTTATTTTATCAAACCAACCTTGTCAGTTTGTCCGTCTTTCTTTTGGTCAGATCGGGGTATCGCTTTGATAAGATTTCTTACACTGATGTCTTTTGGTCCAAGGACGACGCTATTGGAAATAATTTTCTTCGGATCACTTCTATCGATCATATCCCATACAATGCCCTACTTGGAAAACCCGTTACTTGAATAATTGTAGGGTGAGTCATGGCCCACTATAGCTGTTTCCTTTTTAACTATGGTTGCATTTCCAGTTTATCACAACGAATCTGAACAGGGATTACTTACTGTCGAGGGACTAAGCCCGATTATTCAGACCCGAGACCTGCAACATAATTAAAATCGATCAAAACAATATCGGGAAGCTATTACCGAAACATTCTAGATCAAGTAAAACAAATAATTCGGTTTTAGAAAAATGACATTACGCGACGAAGAAAGAGATCATATTTTGTCCACATCATGTTTGGTGTGACACGCACAAGATAGGTTAAGCCCCTAAGCGGATATTGAAGTTATTTTTGATTTTATATTACAAGTTTGTTAATAACAATTAATCCTTAAAGAATTTTGTTTTGTTGACGCCATGAAATCTTCTACAAATAAGAGAAATGAATATTTAAAAAATTGACCTAAATTTAAATGAATTTCAATTGCATTTTTCAAATAAATAAAACAAAAAATTGAAATCAAAGCTCTATTAAGTTGATGTTAAACTCGGCACGATAAAGCATTCACTTCTTTTTCGATTTCATTGAATTCGATGTTCTGGCTGTAAGTTCGTTTCCCTTTGAGTATAGCAAGAATGTCCCGTTTGCTACGCAAGGAAGTAATAACATATTCTACGCTTTTCTATTTGTATTTTATTTTTTAAATCTTTTTCTAGATACTACGAACGAAATGACAAATATTGTCAATATTTCCTCTTTCCCTCCTGCCACCTGCCCTGTGGCAGGCACCTGTAGTCTCGCACCCAAACGTCTATAAAAAATAAATTAAGCATCTAATCAAGCTTGAATTGAAAATAAAATATATTTAAATATTGTGTCTGTGTGTTTGTACGTAAGCTCTATCTGCACTTGTATAATATTTTTACGATACATACAGTATATGTAAGGATAGACAGTTGTTAATGCGTTCATGGACCAGTTCCTAATTTAAAATGTTTATGTGGCTTAGCAACAACTATAAGTTATGTGAGTTGTGCTGCTCTTGTCGAGATCGAATAAAAGTATATAAATGTACATTGCTATATGCGGGTGCAAATGCACACAAACGCATTTACACACGAACATGCATTTATAATGTAAGCAAAGTAAAACTCTATAGGAAAAGAAATAAAAAAAAAGAAGAAAAAAGTAAACGAAAAGGAAATCAAACCGCATCAATCGAAAAAAAACTTATATAAACCGAAAGCCGATTAAATAAAGTTATTTGCAATGTTTCAGTGTGCTTCAGTTTATTGGTCTTCAGCTTATGCGGTTAATGTTATACTTTTTTATTTCTTCCTTGTACGCTTTTTCTCTTTACTAACCGGTCAGACGTGCGCGACGCATGTTTATTTCCACCACTAAGCTATGTGATCATATTGGACTTGTTCGCCCATTTGCAGCAATCTGATAAATAAATAAATTAACGAGGGGATTGGTCTGCTTGCAATGCGTATCTAGCGATCTACCTGTTGACCACTATTAAAGTGCTCAACGTTAAAATCAAATGAAATGGAAATCTAAAGTTTGATGATCATAGGATGATATTGATAACGAATGTAGATCGGGCATAACAAGTCCTAGATGCGAACAAATACTACGCGTTGTACAGCTTAGCCGCATGAGCTTGAGCCGAATAGGTATGAGCAAATCAGTTCTCGCGGGTTCAAATCTCAAGATTGATCGTAGCTACAGTGAATGCTCCACTAGTTGACGGGGTACACATCCACTAGGCTCTCTCTTTCCTCTTCCCCACTTCTTCCTGGACAAGTGACGCAGGTAAGATAAATTCCCTGAGCCGGGTTAAAAAAAATAGATATTGATCTAGAACTTGTTCTAAATACTTTTCTCTCCCATCGAAGAATTCACTACGAAAATAGCTCCCATCTCCTAACCAGTACACTTGTGATCAATAAAACAGTTTCTAATTTCCAAATACAGAATAGAAATAGTAAGCATCAAAGAGTCGCCTTAAGGTTAATACAACTTCTTTCCTTCTGTAATTTACGTAGGTATACATAAGTAGATGCAAGGAAATGTAGAAAATAAAATGGCACTCAATTGAATTTGAAAGAATTTTTATAACCACCTCTGATAACGTTTATACTACGTGCAAACAGTATTTCTCACGCATAGAAAACTTTAACGCTTCTACTATGATGTTCACTTGGAAAAATAAAATTTACGCCTTTAATGTATTGAATGAAAAAAGCCCTGTTCCCCCATTCACCTTAAACGCAAGCGCACTGAAGCACATGAGATTTAAGTAACTGGGGGAAAGTATAGAAAAAAAATCTTTTCTTTGCTTTTTGTTTATAAATTCTTAGTGTATGGGTAGAAATTATTTCAGTGTCTTTGATATATTTGGAACGTGAGGACGCCCATATCCTTCAGAGAGCCTTTTTTTTTTGTTACATTAAGTTCAAACATCGCGTATGTACTTCAAGAAATTCCCAAATAGGTATCTAAATGTTTTTTGCTTTCATTAAGACCAGAAAACTGGGATGGGAATTCAAAACACTATGAACTTTTATCTCGTGCCTCGATTGTTTCGCAAGTTAATCAAGACAGTTGGCGGCCTTCGGCTCCATACTCACAAAATGTATTTAACTTGTTATTTTATGCGCCAATGAACCCTAAAGAGGCCTTTCGAAACTCAGCCCACCGTTGAGCGACATTTGGCGATAAATAACCTTTGCGGAAATAAGTAGTTGCGTTGTCCCGTCCCTTTTACCAGAGAAATTAGTAAACTTCCTAAACAAATATCCAAAAATTTAACGATATATGTCAAGGGAATGTGATCTATTATAAAACAGCAAGATCGTCAAAAAGACTTTCCTATAGACACTAGATAGAAGCAAAATGAAATAAAAGATTCCATTGAGTAGAATCATCTTAACGAACACGGCCATGAAGAAGCGAAAAATTTTAACCTTTTAGCTGACCATAGCAACTGAAGATTAGATCAATGTTTTCTTAAATAGCGTAGATTGTAAACTTCTGTTCTTTTCTTTTTTAACACGGCACCTACGACCGTCAGCTATATATCAAAATTTTCTTCCTAACGGAAAATAAGGCATTAACTATGCCCTGAGTATGCCTCATCGATTAGTCAAAAGCGTTTTGCCCCTATATTGGAAAGTTGTCCCCGGCCTACCTTAAATCCCCCTACATTATATCCGAAATATCATAACCTTCAAATTACTTTCCTTATACATCGTACGAACAATTCAGTTGACTTTAATAATTCCATAGACAATTTATATTTGCGACATGAGCTTCCCCACAGTGAAACCTCTTGTGTAAGTTACAAATCTAAAGAAAAATCTAGTTGAATTTCTTTTTTACTTCGGTTATTTGTACTGACGGCAATATTATCGGAAGATACAGTATGTATGGAGCGACAATACAAAATGGAGTGTTCTTCGATTTTCGGTTTTCTGTCGGTTTTCTGCTTGATACTAATTAATATCGTGATTCTATATTAACAGTCCAAAGTCTCGATCACTTAAATCTAATAGACAAACAATGAAAATATAAAAAAATATTAATCAAATAATAAATAAAATAAAATACCTTATATAATAGTGGATTAGGAAACTCTCCGTACATGTACGACTTACCTGTGCAATGTTCTGCTTTTAGCTGTAAGTTAACAAATTCTAGATTCGATATGACGGCTTGATTTTACACCATTTTGATATTAATTCTAATTATATTACGTACAAATGTTCGCTGTCAGATTTTTATGTTAAATTTAACGACCGAGAATATTGTAAAAATTAGTAATAGAGAAGGCAGAAAAGCAGAATAAAATTGAGTATGAATTTTTGCGTTGATCAAGCGTATGTATTATACACGAAAAGGAAACGAAATTTCCTGTATATCCCTATTTTCAGAGTAAAAATGAATTTGAAAACAAAGAAACTACAATGGCAGCGCGCGGGCCGCTATTAATTACTACCCTACACCACCACAAAATTATTCAAGGCGCGTTATTAAGACGATGTATGGAAAATGGTTGAAAAAGTATTCCGATCCGAACCGTTTCCAACAGCGCTCTTTCTTGGACCACACCACTATTTCGACCCAATGTTGCATAATACTAAATGTTACCGCCACATATAGACTAATTTGTTGTGAGAACGTTATGCTATGGAGCTTTAAAAAAAAAAACCTCACCCTATCCAAATTTTTCGCACATAACTAACACTCCAATCCCTTCCTTCTCACCAACTTTTGTGGAACATTTTTGTAGTCCAAAGCGAGATTACGCCTGCAAACTAAAACTCAAATTTTATTAAAATATTTCAAAATTGAATACCTGCATATATGAGAGCAGACATGGGATGGATGGATGCAAAGACAGACAAGGTCAGCTTAAATTTGTTTAGAAAATTATTTTGAATTGCTTGATCTAATATAATAAAAGAGGGACTCATCTCAAATCCTTCTTGGTGCTATGTGCATCCGGACATCAAAAATTATTTTAGGTATCATTCAGGCAATTTTTTCCAATATCTCGTTAATTTTCCGCGTTTGAGTTATTGATATTATGTATATTGTTAAGATAATATACAAATATGAATATGGGAATAGCATCATTTTGCTCCACTAGTACTGTTTTACACAAGAATGAACATTCATAAATGTATATGAAGATACCTGTAAATGTACAAATAATTTATGCTTATGTACAATACGTGTAATGATATCTGCTTTCTGTTATCATCTACTTTAATATCTAATATCTAAATACCTTATATGGCAAAACTCTAAAAATATCAAAGCTTGCTTACGCATCGATTTCGTTTATTCGTATAGATCCAATCAATATTATTTATGCGAAATAATTAATATTTTACTGTTTACGACAATATCATCTATAATCGAAAATGATTCGGTGTGAAGCGATGCGTGCATTATAGAATTTTTAAATTGTAATTAGAAGCAAATGTCATCCAGAATGCAATTAAAACGAAAATTAAAAAAAAAATAAAAATAACAACAATATATGCTTATGCAATATGCGTAATTCATCATACATATGCACAAACATAATTTAAGAAATTTCAAAAAGGTTTCGTTAGTTTTTATCTTTTAAAGCAAACGAAACACATCGCGATACGAAGCGTACGATAGAGTTACAAACGTACAGCACACCTAAGATGGTGATAGTAAAAATGCTTTAGAATTATTTATGGCAAAATTTTCGCATTAATATAAATAACATATGCAATATAAGGTCATCTAATTAATGATTCCCACATGGATGACATTTTTTTCAATATATTGTCTGGACCTTGACATTATTTGTAGAATGCAATATATAGGTAGTTAGTTGTACAGCGTACAGAACTTACTAAAACTTATTACGGAAATAATGAACCCACGCTTACGTGCCTGATGAATGAAACCCATATTTGGTTAAATGACTTCCTAAATATAGATTACTGGCCCTGTGGTGTAAAGAAAGCATATCTGATGTTCCTAAAGGACTTTCAAGTGTAGAAAAATAGCTTTTGGGTGTGGTTTGTCGGCTGAATATGTCGTTTTATGCTATTGCAATTACAGTTAATGGAAAATGTAATTCAAAAATCTTTATAAGAAATTGCACACAGACAAACGGACTGATCCAAGCACACATGTCTTTTACTTTCTAACATGTATACATACTTGCTTGACAAAATTACGGCGATAATTAAATTAAAAAAGAAACGACTATGAGAATTAATTTATTTAAATGACTTGGGTAGCTAAAGTTGTTTTACGCACCGGCGTAATTTACTTATTTGCACTTAAAATTCCGCTAAATTAAATCTTATGCTACATATCGTTACTAAATTTCAGCAAAATATAAAAAAAGACGAAGACAAAATAAGAAGAAAAAAATTTATGTGTTATGTAAATAAACAAGAGAACAAAAGCGAAAAAGAACAAGTAATTGAATTATATTCGAACGTGATCCAGCCTTTTACGCCCATCGCCGTTATCCTAAAAAAGACAAAAACTGTAAAAGAAATAAATTTTCATACTCTATGCTCTATAATGCGCGTTTTTCGAAATGAACGTTTTTATCGCATAGGCGTGTGGGCGTTGTATGCGCGTCCATGGAAAACTTTCGGTTGCAAATTTGTGAGCGATATCTCCATTTTCGCTAACGGGAGAATATTTACCACAATATTACACATGTTAAGGTTTCTGCAGCTTCTTTCTGCGCCTTATAAAGATATTGAAAAAATATTAAATTTTAATGCACTATAATACGTTCATATGTTTGTACATTTATTTGCTACAGTTTATGAGTACTGACAACAACCCAAATATTTTATTCCTTTTGAAAAACAGATGTGCTCGCAGTTAACGTGATGCTGTACGAGTGTCCTTCAACCATTTTGGCCCATTTTCAATACAAATTTGCGTGTAGGAACTTCCAATGGTTCTACTAAAACTGAAGTCAATAGCTTCAATTTTGCGACGGACACACACATTCTTACATCGATATAGTATTTGATGTTGGTTAAGAATATATATACACTGTGAAGTCTTTGATGCTTCCTTCTGGGCATTGCAAACGTTTTGACGAAATGAATATATTCCTCATCCTTCAGTGATGGGTATAAAAAGCAAGTATGCATCTACGCATCAGAACTACACCGACACCCGATCTAAATTCGAGTTGAAAGTAAACCACTAAGTCACCCGTTGTCAATATACAAAAGCTTGTCAACCGATAATAGTGAATATATTCAACATATTCAGTTCAATTTGTGAATCATACGAAGGTTTCAAGAGTAAAGTTTAAACTAGGCGCGACATAGGCACGAGATGCAAGTTTATTTGATAGAATTTAAAAAGTCCGATATTGGGATTATAAATTATAATTTATATCTTTTGGGTGTTTATAAAAGACCCTACACGAATTTAAAATCTCGTAGTTATATCTGGATTAGCTGAGTATTATGAAAATAGAATTCCCAGAAGACCAGTTAGGATAAAGCCAGCGATCAACATTTATTAGGTTAACTCTGAAGAGAATAGGAGAGGGTTGGTGGGCGTACTTTTTAATTTTATTATATTGAATCATTACATTACACTTGCAGAGAGGAGACTACGCGGCAGAGTCACATTCATGTATTTTTCCCATCAAGCTCATTTATGGCTATTTTATAAAGTATGCCTTTTCAAACTCTCTAGACCAACATACAATAAAGTCTAAAGCTGACCTAGCTTTATCTACGAAGAGCTCAATGTATCGACTAAAACGAAACCTTTGGTCGTACAAAATGCATAAATCAATTAATGAATCTACACAGTTCGTAAGTGGATCTAAAATAGTCAGCAGGAAATGATTCCCTTTTCAAGAAGAAAATCTTCTCGTTTGTTTTGCAGCCTCCATCCCTTGTGGTACAAGGGTTTATTAAGACGACACTCAGAAGAATTTGAGATGAACACACCTTTTATTATACCAATCGATACACAATCATTGTCTAATTCACTCTAGGCTTAGCCTAGAGCTTCTTCTGTCCGTCTGTCCATACTGTTTTCTTGCGCCCAACATTAAGTTATTTTTGAGATATTTCAATAAAATTTGGTACACTGACGTGTTTTTTCTAAGGACGCACGCTATTGAAAGTGGGTCGAATTCGACCACTTTTTCGGCCACTTTCCGTATAACGCCTTAATTTGAAGAGTCGTTTTATTAATAATTATTATACATATATACATAAATAATGGTGGAGGATGTTTACCGGTAAACCTTCATCCACTACAGTATTTTTGTTCGTTTCAGATTTAATTTAAAAAATGTAATGAGCTCCATGTAGTCAAAATAGTTAAATCAGATTTAATGGGATTGAAGTGCGACTTCAACTTAAAGGAAGAAAATAGTTTAACATCATGAACACACATTAAAATATGTGCGGACTTAAGCACTGAAACGAATCACTTCTGTACAATGGAATTAGAATAAGTGAATAGAAAGGACATCTTCCGTTAAATCTTTAAGAAGGCTTTAGGACACATATTTTTTCTTCTTTTCCTCCGTTTTCCTGATGTTAAACTAATAAATGTTTTAGCAACCGCTTTCCAGGAGTTAGACATAATAAGTCATTGTTTACTCGTCCAACATTTAACTCACATTAAAATATTTGGTTTACAATAAAATCACTATCACGCTATTCTGTACTATAAGGTGTTAATGTTCGAAACTCTGCAACCGTTAAGAACAACGTGAAAAGCATTTAAATTAAAAGCACATTTGAAATAATCTGCAAATGGAGTCGTGGCAAAGAGGAAAAATGAAAAAAAGAACCAAATGGAAAAAAGCGTCGTAAATATGCATCAAACCCTTCCCAATTGGTGGGGCAGTTAACTCATTCAAGCATGAAAGCTACGAGATATCAAGCGATTCTTCTCAGCGACAATCAATTCGAATTAAAAAAACGACCTCAATACTTTAAAATAAATTATTTTTTTAATAGATTAAAAAATTGTTCTGTGCTTTTAAAGTCAAAAAAAAGAATTCTTTTCTTGTCATGAGATTCGTAATATTTTGTTGAAGAGAGAGACTTTTCTTTTCGTCCGATTTTTTTTCTTCTTATAAATATCTATTTCATGCTACATCTAAGGTTAAAGAAATTAGCGACGGGATACGTGGTATACATATTATATATATAAATATATTATATGAAGAAAACCAAAAATTTAATGTTTTGAACACACTAGACCGTGTACTTTGCTGCAACTGAAGTTACAAGTTCACGCCTAAACGGAGTTCGAAACCATATGCTGCGATTTGAAACGATGACACGATTTTATCAAATAATTTTGGGAACGCTCAGCTTAGTGCTAATTTTTGGAACTTATATTAAATGGTTACTACGTTATTATAGTGAAACCAGTCATTGCGGAGAAGGATGCGTCTCAACGTCTATACTTTGGCCTTTCGTTAGCTGTCCTGTTGCTTTTTGACGTCTTTTCGTGCAAGAACCTTACTCCAAAAGCATTTAAAAAGGTTATTGCAACGACATGGAACATTTTTCATCTTTAATGCTATTACGTAACGGTTTATAAGATTAACTGGTGATTATGTAATAAAAATAAAAAATTCTTAATGCAACTCAATACACGCAGAACACGCAGAAATGAAAGTGGAGGAGATATTTAAATTTTGTTATTTGTGGCTCACATTTTAGATGGCTTTAGGAAGTATTTTCAGCATCTTTTAGTTTTTTATGAGGTAACTACAGGTAGCAAACTAGAGCTTATGCTTACGTATATTGTAGGTTCAGTTTTAAGCGAACATCTTTGTCTAAAATGTTATAGCTTTCAATTATTATTTAATGCAACATTAATATGGTTACATGCTATGGATGCCACTTCACTATTCTTCGCCTACCATGCTAGAGTCACGCAGCATTCAGAAAACAGACAAACTAAAAGAGAAAATCAAAAATTTAAACTAAACAGGAATATTTGCATTCACCCTAATACATCTCATCTCTCTCCCACACGTTCCTTCTGTGATGGATATAAAAAGAACATCTTGAAAATAATTAAATTTTCTACAACAATACCAACGTTAATGAAATTTTTTATTACAATTTATGAGCGACAACTAATGTCATCAGTTTTAAGTCGCACTTTTCCTGGCTCTCCTGTTTCAATAGAATCCCAATAGCAGAGGCTTAACAAAATGCGCTTTTATGAGGACAATACGTCGTAATAGCAAAATACCAATTCGACTTTAAAACTTCGGTTGTATAAGACGCTATCTATTTACTTAATATGGAAGAGGAAGATTTTTCTGTAGACGTGCATTTTTTAAGAAAGCTGGAAGAGGAACAGCAATTAACCAGAATTTTTAATCAAATTTTTAAACAAATCAATTTGATGATTGTAAAGAAAGGTAAATGTTCCAAACAAAATCATAAACTTAAAATACTTCTCATCATCACTGAATGAAAATAATGTGATTTTATAATAAAATCGTTTCTTTTTGTAGATGACTTTTATTAAGTTAGATAGAATAGCGTAAAGCATAAAATAAAGTAAAGCGAGACAAAAAAAAACAAGAGTAAACAACAACAATAAATAAAAGAAAAAGGAAAAGCAAACGAAAAATGCAAAGATTTTGTATTTAAAATTATATATAAAAAAGAATATTAAATAATAAATAAAGCTACAGAAACAAGCGGAGTGAGCCAGCAAGTGACTCGAGCTAGATTTAACTCGCATGTAGCCGTTCAAGTGCAAGCACTGCCACCATGACGTCAAGAGATACTTTTACTTTTTTATTCTAGAAGCATAATATACTAAATGGAGTACAGTTTTTAGCACAGTTACAGTTTACAGCGGCATAGAATAACGATGGCGTATGAAATGCAGGTTTCCCAAGAAGTTATTGTAAATGATCTAGTAATGTATCTATCGAATGACAATGTTCATATGTAGTAGTGCATATTTTCGTATGAGTAGAGGGAGCGCTTAAAATTTAAACAAATTTCGTTCGCAAAGGGTATAGACAAAATAAGATGGATATAAGAGGGGTCAGTCTTTCGTGGATCTTTTCAGTTTTGGGAACAGCAAGAAGTCGCAGGAGGCCAAGTCCAGTAAATACGATGGCTGAGGCATTCTAACGGTTTTGGTTTTAACAAAAAAACTACAAACAAGCAATGATGAGTGACCTGGTGCCTTATCACCGTGCCATATCCATGAGTATTGGTTCACCCAAGCGGGGCACAATTTCAAGGCAATATTCTTTGTTGACTGTACGACTTGGCAAGAACTCACGATGCATCACGCCTTTGCGATTGAAGAAAGCAGTGAGCAAAACCCAACCGAATTTGACGGAAACTTGCCGTGCTTTTTTAGATCTTGCCTTTTCTGGCCGGTTCCGTAGGAATGACCACGCTTTGATCTCGACATCATCACTGTATAAACATGTTCCGTCGATCCCTCCGAGCAAACCCGGATCGTTGTTGACGTCATTCAACAGCTTCCGAGCGATGCTCATGGGTGGTTCTCTTAGTCAAAATTTAGCAATTTCAGAACAATCTTTGCTGCCACACGTGCCATGCCAAAACATTCGAAAAAATTGCATGGGATGAGCTAACCGATATGCCAATTTAATCGGGAACTTCTCTAAGAGTAATTCGACGATTCTCGATAACAGTTTTCTTAACTGTTTCAACGTTTTCACCGGTTGTTGATGAGCTGGGACCTCCAGGGCGGGTAGCATTACTAATTATCTTCCCGGTCTACTGTAAAGAGCTTGTACCGCTTATAAACATTTTTCTTTTTAGCCAAATGCCACAGTCAACGTCTTAAGTGAATCAGATCATTTAAATGTAATGTTTCTGATATTCGGTATACCACCACAATTTAACTTGAATATTGGTCTTACTTTTTGGTTACAGGGGAAAAACGCGTAGTTTTAATAAACACAAAAACCAAAGCCAAGTGAGAATATTACATTCGACTGGGGCCGAATCTCGCATACCCACCACCATTGCAATCATTATTTTTGATCATAAAAATGATTTCGTTTATTGTCATAAAAAAGTGAATGAGATAAAATTTACCTTTCGCCTCTTACTTTATTAAGTGTTGTTGTTAAGAAAACATTATCTAGCAGGTCGTGACTTCCACCATAATTAATTTAGGATTAACACACGTACCTTGTCGCCTTCTACCCACCGAGTCGTTTTATTTGAAATTCATTCGCTGGGATTATTAAGGAAAAAATTAATCCACCACACCGTAACGCCCACCATAGTTAATTTAGAATTAACACACTTATCTCCTCGCCTTCTACACCCCGAGTCCGTTTGCTTAATACCCATATCTCTGGTGTTGTTAAGAAAAAACTAATCCACCACATTATTATATATTAACGCATTTTAAGGCAACGTATTTAAGACATTCATTTAAAAAAAGTAAAAGATAGTTTTACAGAGGCATGGCCGATTTTTTTAATTATTGCGCATAAATACTAGAATTTTTTGCAAAGTAAATGTGTTTACGCTTCAGTACCGACTTGTGCTCTATGCAATTTGGACCATTTTCAATATCGACACACTGGTGGACGTGGCTTAATCAGTTTAGAATTTCATGCTTTTGGATTTTGCAAACATAGGACAAAATAAGTACCGCATAAGTTCCTCTGCAGTAGGTATAAAAGTACGCTTCAAACTCACACCGTTGTATGTACTCGGTACGGAAAAAATGTCATAAACAAAAGTGAAATTGTGTTCCGGAAACAATCTTCTCCAAAACAATTTTAACCAACTCAATCTGCTTTGATGCCTACTTTGATCCATTAGATATTTGTAAGAGATTTTGTTTGAAAAAATTATTATTATTATATTTTCCCAGAAGATAATCTGTTTAAAACCCACTAATAACATTTTTCGCCGTTTCAATGGTTCACGTTCACGTTTTCTTACTACAAAGCAAATATGTTTGGTCTCCTTTGAAACACGAAGAGAGAAAACTTAATTATCAAAAACAAACAAAATGGTTCGGTTTGAGGCAACCACAAAGCGCAAGAACAACTACAAACAACAAAATATTAGAGCGAAATAGAAAACAGAAACTTTTTCCATAAAGTATTTTGGATATATGTATATATCTTAAAAACACAAACCAAACAAATTTAATTTCTTTTACATGCTTATTTTGAAAACTTGTTGCAAATAGTAATTAAGAGGAATGGATTGTTGCGTTCTGGCGTAAAATCAATTCATTGATAATACCATAAATATTCATAAGACGTTAAAGTATCGCAATAAAATGCAAGAATTAATTTATACGAAACCGCAATAATGAAATTTATAAAATAAGCAAAATTTAAATGAAAATAAATTTAATTTATTTTCACTCTCTTTCATATACACACACAAAGATATTCACTTTATCCATAACAAAACGTTTATATATGCGTAACAGAAACCGTAAACATCCTTTCAAGCGGTAAAATGATTATCGTTCGTCCTCTCATCCATCTCCCTTTCTAATCATTATATTATTTATAAATATCTAGAGAACGACGATAGTAAGCAAAAAATGTTTTCAATGCATTATGTTTGCATTTGCATTTTCAACCATTTTACTATTATTTGCTTACGAACCAATTTCTTTCTTCTATTGATATAAGCTGGCCTATATATTTTGCTTACTATCCGTGACAACGAGATAATAAAAATAAAACTGCAATTGTGCGAGCAAAAAAAAAAGAAAATTCGGGTCAAATTGCCATCAGTTTACAGCGAATATTATCATTAAGACGTTTTTTTTCTTTTTTTTTTTTTCTGTTCAAAAGCCAATTTCATAAACAGTAAAAAGTCAACGCATTTAAAGGAATCAGCGTAATCATCAATAAGTTTTTATTCAGTCGAAAGGTTTTTAACGTTGTCTTATATGTCTCCGTCCAAAACTACAACATATTACTTTTGTCATGTACTATCGAATGAAATATGTCCTCGACGAGACAAATAAAGATGTTATTCTTCAGATTGATTTACTACATGTGTAGTTGTTCTATAGTCTTTGAACTTTCGAAAACATTAAAATACCTATCGAATGCTAGAATTTTGCAAATGAACAAACCCCGCTCAATATTTTTAGAAAGCTTGCTTTGTGGGAATGTTTATCGCAGACCTTATACAGGCAGACAAGCAGACAGACGGAGAGGCGGAGAATCATTAGTTTGTGGGGTCTCCGAAACTACCTTCTGACTATTGCAAATATTTTGGCAAAATGTATATACCACTCATCCCTAAGAGATGAGTGCAAAAAGCACCTAGGAATATACCTAACGCACTTTAGACTTTACTTTAGACGTCATTACAGTCTTTCCGGTGTTTTCTTCATCACTTTACCCACTACACTTAGGAATTCTAATATATTTTCGGCGGTATGTGTAAGACATTATATGAAATAAAATCTGTTACTTGTAAGAAAATGCTTATGATTGAATATATATTTTTATACCCATTACTGAAGGATGAGCGGTATATTCATTTTGTCGAAACGTCTGCAACGGCCAGAAGAACGCATCAGAGACCTCACAAAGTACATATATTTTTGATCAGCATAAAATCCAACATCAATTTAAACATGTCCGTCTGTCCATCTGCGTAATGTCTATTGTAAATATTCTCCCGGCGGAAAAATGAAGCTATCGCTAGCTATCGAAAATGGGCCAAATCGGTCGAATGACACGCCCACAGCACCACATAAGCTGAGGCCACCCCTTTTTTCAAAAGGAATAAAAATTAATTATAAATTTAGCAGATAAATGTACAAAAATTTTAACGTATATTCTATGGACGATGATGTAGCACTTGTACAAAAATGAAAAATACCGACCACGGCTATCCCATATTATAGTGTATAAAATAACGCACAAAAACAAGATTCAAAGACCCTATAATGTACACAAATTCTTGGTCAGTTTCAAGTTTGGAATGGACTTAAACATATCCATCTATCGTTTACACGGATTTGATATTAGGCTGTGGCAGGAAACTACAGTGCCATATATATGGGACGGTTGATAGCGAGATGATTAGGCGAAGTAGTGTAGAGTGTTTAGGGGCCAATTTTGACAGGCCATACATAATTTTTTTTTTCCATCAAATACATCTTAGAAAAATCCGTTTTATTATTAGAATCTTTTAGAAAAATTATAAACTAAAATCGCAAAAGTCCACATTGCATAACTTTCTTACTTCAGATATTTGAGCGACAACTAACATCTTTACATTTTGTACTTATTTTCAATTAACTTATTTGGTAAAGAATATTTTTTTATTAAACTTTTTTTATATTAATTTTTCAAAAATTTATATCAATTTAACGCAATTTTTTAACACAACTTATCGTTTATTCTTTCCTTTAATATATATACATATATATATATATTTTTTATTCTCTCATTTATTTAATTATAGATACTGGGCTGTCACGAACATTGATTACATACATTCACGTACCAGTCGTCGCGTTTTTCTTATGATATTCTGTGTATGGACGGCTGCAGTGATTGTTTCATTGGCGCCGCAGTTCGGTTGGAAGGATCCTGACTATTTACAACGCATTGAACAGCAAAAGTGTATGGTTTCACAGGATGTTGCATATCAGGTAAGACCCTGAAATGTGTAAAAGTATCCACGAACCAACACAATTGTTTATTTTAAAAATAATTTAAAAATCGTCCACCAATGCATAGAGGTATCGAAGTGGTTAGCTGTGGCGAAAAGAGTTAATTGCAAAATTACACTAAATAAAAAAACTCTTCGTACATGGAATTGTTTCACTAAAATAAAATAACAAATAAGAAAATTGCATTCGCTCGCAATCGGATCTTTTATGCCCGTCACCGTTATACTAAAAAAGACAAAAAAGTAAAAAAAACAAATTTTCATGCCCTAGTGAGCGCGGCTAATTTTTTCTATTTTCGCGTTGTAGGTGTGCCTTTGGAAAAATTTAATTCACTTCCAAACTCTTTTGCAAATTTTATAACCGCTGTATTCATTTTCGCAAACGCGGAAAGTTTTACCACAGACACTACACAATTGGGCAGGCGGACAGATGGACCGTCGAGCGGACGAACATGCTTAGGTGCATTCCGAATTTGAAACTATCCAACAGTTTATATACTTTATAGGGGTTTTCAAGCTTGCGTTATAAAGGTTTGAATAAAAAAATTAAATTATGACACACTGTCATATTGAGTAGACGTGGGCGATATTCTCCATTTTTGTGCAGGTATTGTAGCATTGTTCAAACTTTTGTAGATTTACCTGCTGTAGTGGTCATCCGTCGGTGATGAGTATACAAAGGGATGAAATAACGCTGAAACCACCCAACTTGCTGAGCCTATGCTATAATTATTTCCCTAAATGTGTAACTAAAGGGGATAGGGTTCACTATAGAAAGGAAAGTCTTCCATTTTCCTAAAAATCTAAACTAAAAGTTAAAAATCCTAAAAGCTTAGATTTGAGTTTCATTTTTTTAACTTTGGTGCTCAAATCGCTCCTGTCTGCCGCAACTGTTTCGTTCTTTCACTTCTTCATTTTAAGACTGACAACAATGTACAGTCGTACCGACGATAACTTTGCTTCACAATTTAATATCGGTTTAAATTGGATACGCACTGCTTTTACATTAAAGGGCAAAGATGTTACCTTAGAGAATCCTTCTCTATATCGAAGCGCTATCTACGATGTTAACCTTGAAAGAAAACATTTGATTATATGTGCCAACCTTTACCACTCGTTTCACCGCTCGTTAATTACAACTTATTAAAGAAAGAAGAAACACCGCCGTCAAATTGACCGAAAATATAAAATTTGCATATTGTCTTACGCTCGCTACTGCGAGTTACAAACAATTGCTTGACTTTTCTCGTACTTGCATGTATTTTGATCATTTTTTCACTTCAAAAAAACAGTTATTGAAAAAAATTTGGTGCAATATCTACAACTTTTTTCCATCTTTCTTTTTCATCAACACGGCGCTACCGTTTCGAAAGAATGAGATTCGTTTGGTAGCGATCCCGTGATCCACCTATTTTCGCACTTCTTCAGCATTTCGAAAGCGTGTGTCAACGAATCCATGCACCATCGATCATCGCTACATCTAGTAAGTGCGCTGGACGCGACAGAACTTCCCATTCGATCTGCATCTTTCTATCCATGACAACTCTTGCAGCGTGTGGCCTAGCGTTGTTATGAAAAAGGATGACTTTGTGTATGTTAACCGCTATTGCTGATCTTTTTTGGAAAAAAAACAAGCAATGAAACCGCGATGCTGAACGTTTCGAAATAGGGTTTTCAGTCAATTCGTGTAGCAGCCACTTTCACTCTTCTCGAATCATTCCCATCGCATGTAAACGTTTAGAAACAGTTGAAACGTTTGAGCTGGACTTTCGTCCAATAAGTCTACTAACTTATTGGCTCCGAACTTCTTTGTGTCTCTTTGTCAATGACGTAACAAGCACCACTTTTAAATTGTTGAAGCCAAAAGAGAAACCGACATGGGATATGGTGAAACAGCATCACGAACTGCTTCTAAAAGTGTTTGATTGGCTTCGGCAGAAGATTTCTTGAAATCAAACAACAAACGCAATGAATGTCGAAAATGCAATTTTGAGCGTCTCGTGATTAGCGTCTATATGCAGCGAATAACTTAATAATAGAGAAATGCAAAATTGTTATTTTATTTAGAGGAACGTCGAAGTCGTCGAATTTAACAGTTGCGTCTATTGAAATTTCGCAATTACTTTATCGCTTTCACCCATAAACGCCATTGATCAAAATATATGCAAGCACCTATTAATTGGAAGAAGAGAGTGGACGTCGACTTTTCTAAGCCACAGTTTCGATGGAGTTCTGTGTACACAAAGGCTACCCTTACATTTATAAACGAGGCGTAAGAGTATATTAGTTTCCACTTTGTGTTTGTAAAAACGATAAACTATTTCTTATATATTTCCCTACATGCTTAATATGTTTGTTCATCTAAGATTTCTTAGTATCTCTTTGGATCTCTGCGAATTTCGGAAACCGAAACAGAAATCTGAAACTAAGATCACGCATTTTTAGTTGAAATTTACCGATTAGCTTTACAAAGTAGGTGAGGTTCGCTCCCAATCAATGAGCCCAAAATAGTTTAATATATTGCGAATATTCGAAAGAAATGAGGAATTTTCAAAACATTGACCCTTACAAGTTGCGTAAAATATGTATTTAAAATTTTTATATCCCTGTCTGTGCTATGAGCAAAGTATCTAGAATAGCCCCGATTCATTCAGCTCGCAGCTCCTTAATTATGTGTAGATAGTAAGTGGTGTTTTCGCTTGAATGATGGTTAGTCAAGATTCGTTTTAAAGCGAATATAATTTCCTCACTAGTTATATATTTGCATGTCTACATACATATCAGGTAAACACATTTACATATATATTTACAGGTATTTGCCACTTGTTGCACCTTTTATGTGCCATTATTGGTGATATTGGTTTTGTATTGGAAAATTTATCAAACCGCCCGTAAACGTATACATCGGCGACGCCCCAAACCAAGCGACGTTAGTGGCAACAACAATAAGGTGAGAGCTTTATAAATATTAACATTTGGTCATATATAAATATGAAATAGAGAGTAAGAGTAAATTTCTAATATTTTATAAAAGAATTTTGGGGCGAAAGAGCTCCTTCCTATTCACACATACCCGCTAGCAAAGTGAATGCAAAAAAATATTTAATAGAATTAAATAACGAAAAAATTCGATACTTTTAAAGTGCGTATTAAATTTCCACCAAGCAATGCTCATTGCGTATGGTCTGCTCTACACGAACGCATGATAAATATTCTATCAGATGCACAATACAAATTTTAATGTAACGAGTACGCGTTGCATGCTTATGCGCTCATGAAAAATAAGTTGTATTGTGCAGTTTGTATTATGATATAATTATGTTAAGTTTTTTATGTTGTTCACCGCCAGATGAACACGAAATTTATTTTTCCATTCAAATGTCATCGCAATATGCCGCAAACAAGGAACTCTTGTAACAAGTCCTCTTATCATCCGATTACATTTATTTGTTAACCAAGTCTTTCCATGTAGATCGTTACATTTTTTTACATAAAGCATATTTCATAACAATGATGGGGACACAAAATTCTACTCGATTTCAAGAGTTTTTGGCTTTCCTCGCTTGTTTTTATTTTCTTCATTTTTTTACTGCGTTTACACAGGTGAAACAATAACCATAAACCATACGTTGTAGTCTAATGATTCATTGGCATTGTTCCACATACTTATATCTATTCAGGCACTGTACAATGGCTTATAACTATACTGCGTGGTATGCTATTCTCGTTACAAATCGTTTGCGAGACAAAAAGAAATTTAAATCACACAATCAACACCCAATGGATTGTGTTCGTTTGTCTGTGGAAAAATTCTGTTTTAAAGGGTCACAGTTTAAATTTGAAAATGCCGGCTTAACACTAAGCAGTTTTCTTTTTTTTTTTCGTTTTTCCACAATAAGATCGACGTATAATTTTGAAAATGTAATTTTTCTGCTCTGTCTCTTGTAAAGATTGCAAAAGCGAAGAAAGATAAATATTTTTCAAATCCTTTTTTTAAATCTTTTGACTTTGAAAACTTTTAGGAAAATCAAAATTTTCCTTTAAAGAGATTTTAGTTGCCTCCATCCCTACGAGTTGTCTCCATCCCATATGTGAATAGATCAAACACCTAAAACTTGAATATCTTTATATTGTACACCATTTGCGATATAAGCTTATGTGGATGTATACAACACCCAGAAGGGCTTGGGATAGACCCACTCTTTCTTATACAAATCGGTTCAGAAACACTTTCTGCTCACTAAGCTTCCCTGTCCGTCTGTCCGACGCTCCGCCTATTATCTTTGCATGTATTTTTTTGTTCAACCTGCAGGTCGCAATTTTTGAGATGCTTCCACCCTAGGACTAACGATATTACATCAATTAAAGCAAAATAAAATCTTTCCTTAAGGCTTCCAATTCACGAATACGAACCCAAATATAATACAATACTAGTTGCGAACTTTGAGAACTCATTTCTTTCTAACTAAAATCATAAATAAATAAAAAATAAAGTCATTTAAACTTTAAAATGAAAATAGCTTAAATTGTTTTAGAAGGAAGAACGGTTAACGTTTGCATAATCTACACCGCTTGTTATACAAGGATACATGCAACAGTCCCTCTCTTTATTGCACTGATCGGTTTTGAAACCGATTCTAAGCTTGTCTGTCATCTGTCCATCGTGTATTCTTGTATTTTAACTTACGGGACCTAATTTGTGAAATATTTTAATTAAATTTAGTGCACTGACGTAGTTTGACCCAAAGAAGGACATTATTGAAAATGGTTCGATTTGGACCGTTATTTCGACCACTTTCCATATAAAGCCTTATTTTGAAAACTCATTATATTAGTTATTTTATTAAGCGAAGTGATGTAAGTTATTTAACCCGTGGTAACCCGTGGCCTAATGGAATGTTTTTACTTGTGTTAATCGCTAGTAAAAATGACTTTCGCTACAAATATTTATAGGGATAGTATGCATTATTCTCATCAATCCATTATTTTACTATGATCACGTATTTACCTTATGCGAGCAACTCTAACGCGAGTGTAGATTATCCAGATATATTCTTGTACCCACAATCGACGATTTGTAATTGCTTATGTACACGTTAAAAATACAATAAAATCTATATTTTCTGGTTAGTATAAGAATCCGTGCTTGTTTTCGTGCCTTGCTCCCTATTTATCTTTCCATTTCTCCGTCATCTGTTGGTGAAATATTGACCTTAAAGCTTTTACAAATATATGATAAGTCAGTTTGGCTATCGCCATCCAAGTGCTTCCTTTTATTTGATGGAAGTAATAGAAAACTAAAATTTGATACGTATGCGCATCTTTAATTTAGAGCCCATAGATCAATTTTCAAAACTGGTTATAATGGCATAACGCCTGGAAAAAAACCAAGGAAGCAAATTACGATTTCAAGCGAGAGTGGCAATGATGAATGGAATTTATCGTTTACGTAAGGTTATCAGAAACTGAGCATTTCTACTACAAACCCGTGGGATAGTTTGCGTAAACATGGCATATAAGACCCCGTTGAATCAAGCATAAACGAGTAGTGCCCAAGCAGTGCCCAAACGTATGGGTCCTAAATAGTGTTAAGCAAGAGGGGACGGTAACTTCCATTACAGCAAACTCTAGCATTGAACATCGACGAAAGCATGTGTATACTTAACTCGACGATACCTCTTGGTATCCGAACTAAACATAATGCAATGACCAATATCATCCATATAGTGTGTTCTCCTACTTCTGAAGTGCCAATTATAAGGATATAATTATGAACCATATTTTTCCCTCGACATCTCAACGCGCGGTAACCACAGCCACCACGACGGAACCTCTTAAAGGGTGATGCCCGTTCTAAGGATTCCGTCGCAAATATCTACAGGCAGTGAAACTGCAAACAACTATTCCACTCAATGGGAGGGAGGCGAGGGGGTTTGGTTTTTAGGTGGGCACTTAACACCCGGGGTCCTCATAATTCGGATAATAATAATTTTGGATAAACCCCCATCCGATTAAAACCAAAACGCCGAAGGACTGTCCCTGGACTGTCATCCAATTTTTCTTCAGAGATTTTCAATGTTTGCGACGAAATATCGAGACAATAATGCCGTGCACCCAAACTACTAGTTCTATGTACCCAGGAGTCTGCTGGCAAACCTGCGAAAACCATGCTAAATTCGGATCTGCAGTAGATGGACGAGATAGAAAACAAATCTGCAAACAGAGATCTCCCAATGTTCTCGATGGAGTCTCTATGGAAGAAGCATGTAACCGGAAGATCTCCATAACAAAATGATTTTTCTTAATGATACCTAGTTTTCGTTTCAGCGCTTCGCCCATAATCAAATTCACACCCCCGACATCATTGAACCGATTTGACCTGTTAAGTAGTTATATTCACACACACACACACACACACACACACACACACACACACACACACATTACATTAAAAATATATATTAAATTGTATAATAATCTTAAAAATATTTCTGGCCCAAATAGGTGAACAGTGTTCCACACGTATCCCAAGCCAGCCCCCACAATTCGTTTACACGTTTAGCTTTTAAATTTCCTACATGCAAAGACAAAGCGATGTTCTTTTTTATTCTTCTTTTTTTTTTAGCTGAACAACAAAACCGCAGCATGCAGAGAACGCATATGTGTATGTCTACGACATAATAATAAATTGTAAAAAAAAGTTTTTAAATTAACAATGCGGGCTGGGCTGTATACTGTTTTGTCGTTTCAATTTTTTGTGCACGTTATCATGGCAAACTTAAAAGATACATAAATTCTGTTTTACTTGTTTTTAACTTTATATGAATCTCTTCGAGGCATTATATATACCATAAGTATGTTCGTGGATGTATGAATGTTTTGTATCCACCAGGGGAGGACGGAGTCTTGGCATTCTTTCTGCTTGCTGTTAAAACTTTCAAAGAAGTCAAAATTGAGAAAGAAAGAAAAAAAACGTCAAATTTGATACACATATCTTGGTTGATTTATGTATTGTTCGGTTCACTTTTACAGATTACCTTCGAAAATACAGGCCATTCAAAAATAATTAGTGGATGCTTGAATTATATTCAAATATAAGTTAAAGTATGTTATAGGCAGCAATTTGGTTGATGAGTTTCGGTTTTCTTTTAGGAGATATAAAGAGGTAGCTCGACTTTTTCATTGCCTCGAAAGCCTAATTTTCATTTTTCCCTTCTCTCTTCAAACTTCCACAAAGCCTTGTGAGGACCGAAGTAGCAGCCCGTTTTGATCCTCCACTTTAGCTTAAGGTTTATAATACGTACTTCTAAGTAACTTAAGTATAGAGCACTTACCTTGAAATACGGCCATGACAATCGTGTGACATCGAAAGATAGGTTGACAACGCCAATCAAGAGAAGAGAAGTAACCAACAAACTTACGAAGTAGGTTTCGCGTCGGACTGCCTTCTTTCTTGATCATCTTCGTCATCGACAAGAGCAAACGTGTACTAGGACTGATGAGATATAAAACAAACATCTTGAATAAAAGTCTAAACTATTAGGAGGACCCATAAGTAATCAATTATTTTCGTAAGATACCATTTCTCATTAGTCCTGCGGCAACCAGACAAGTGTGAGCATACTTTTTTGTGGTGTTATTCTTCAACCAGTTTGTTAGTAATTTATTCCCAACAATATAAATTTTTTTTGTAGCCCTGTAATAAAATGGCGGACTTTCTACCTTCTGAGATCCATATTCCTAATTGTGTACTTTTCCATTTTAACGCCGATTTAAGTGATTATGACCTGCCAGATAAGCATCGAACTGGACGCACAGGTTAATTCGATAACGACGCCTTAAAATCTCTAGTGGAGTCCGATCCAAGGTTATCTATACAAGAAGTATCAAGAAGCCTTGGGTCTACTTGGTCCACCGTACAAAGGCATTTAGAAAAATTGGCAAGGTACATACACAAGGTAAATGGATTCCACACCTGTTGTCTGAGGCCAATAAAGATCTTCGGCAAACAATTTGTAATTCTATGCTCACCAGACTAAGCAGAGATCCATTTTTGTCTAAGGTCGTAACTGGAGATGAAAAATGGATCCTTTATGATAACATAAAACGATCAAAACAATGGTTGTCCGCAAACAGGAGACCTCTTTCAACCCCTAAACCAACCCTATCCCTGAGGAAGGTGTTATTGTGTATTTGGTGGGATTGTACCGGTATAGTGCATTACGAATTATTGAAAGCTGGGGAGATAGTTACTGCTAATCTGTATTGTCAACAATTACAACGGTTACAGTCCGCACTCTTAGAAAAAAGACCAGCTTTAGTGAACACAAAAGGTGTGATACTCCAATAAGATAATGCCTCATGCAGCGAAGATTACTCAAGGGAAAATTAAGCAGTTAGGCTGGGAACTTCTACCGCACCCTCCATACTCTCCAGACCTAGCACCGTCGGACTACCATCTGTTCAGGTCACTGGAGCGTTCGTTACGAAATAAAAATTTTAATTTCTTATCCGATGTCCAAACGCACCTTAAGTTATATTTTAAGTCACGCCCACCCCACTTTTTCAAAAGGGGGGTTGAACTTTTGCAGGAACGATGGCAACGAGTCATCGCAAACGACGGTGATTACATAAACGTTTAAAAAATAAAAATGTCATTTCAAAAAAACATTTTGTCTATGAATGCAAAATAATTGATTACTTATGGGTCCCCCTAATATAATAATAAGGAATGAGTCAGTTTAGATGGAATGGTGGAATTGTAAAACCTTCTTGAGTTTAATTGTAAGTCATGATAAATAGAGATAGCCCAGATACAGAATAAAGAAGTCGACGAAATTTCGTTTTGTTTTTTTTCTTTTTTGATGTTACGTAATACCTTAAATTACGGCGCCGCAACAAATAGAAGCTTTACAAGCAAGGGCAAATTGAATAGGCAAAAGTGAGTAAGTAAGTGTCTCAGTCCATAAGACATTAGGATAAGAATATATTACACAGCCGCTGAGGATACTCCATCCGTTTTAATTAGATTATGTGATCATGTGATAAGCTTTGATTAAAGCTTACACTTTACAGCGTCTCCTATTTTATCTAAAAAAGAAATAGAAGAAAACCTAGAGTCCTGATATCCTTTCCAAGACAAACTTGACAATTATACTAGACGTCGCTACTAGCTACTACACTTGTTTTCGGACAAAATCTGGTTCATTCCTCAAAAAGTCCGGCCTTATAGAAAATATGGACGCGCAATCAAATAAAGAGAGCCATCTGTCCACTTGTCCTGTCTTCACGACAAAGCCAACAAGTTTTTTTGGAAGTTTTCAAAATCCTCTTGCAGGTTAATGTTAAAAACCCTAATGTAAGTTCATGTATATCAGATGTATAAGTTCTGACCAATTGCTTGTACATTTACTGTTCAAAATATTCTGTGAGTCAAAGCTTCTACCCTTACTCTGGTACCGGACTCACTCACAGGACTCCAGGTATCCCTCGTTATTTTACTTTACTTCTTGAGCCTAATTATTCGTTAACACGTTTCTTAACTAAGGAAAACGAAGACAAAAAGCAAGCTTTGGCTTGGCGGCGTGCTGGTCAGTTGACTTTCCCGTTCAAAAACAAGAAAAAACACAATGACGAAATAGTCAGTCCCTCGACTAGGACGACAGTGGAAGTCACATGTTTCGGACTTCCGCCAATATCGCCTTTTGACAACCTTACCATATTTCAATCAGAAGACAGCTGTCTTCTGATCGGGTTTCCCCAAACCCTACGTCCGTCAGGTCAACTTATTAGTATAATTCAAAGGTTACATTACCTTAGTCTAACGCTTCTTCCTCCGAGAGGAAAGACACGTGAAGTCAAAACGTGGGACGACTTTGACTACTCACAATTGTAGGAATACTGCGAATTCCGTGTGGAAAGAACAACGAATTTTGAAGGCTAGATGCAAACTCTGGTCGAAAAAACAATAAGACACCTCCATTAAAATCCGTGGTAGTATCAAAAATTAATGTCTGGTGATAATGGCGAGGCTGGTAGGACATTCCAGGCAAGAACTGCAGACATTTCCCCGGTGATTTCTTTATACTAAAACGCCACGGTAACATTTTTGGTCGCAATTGTCTCAGTTATTGTCGCCAGCACTCCTTACTGATGGCTTCCTTTGGGACGAACGAACCATAACACACAATACCCAACTGACTCGCACATATGCAACTGTCGCGGACATTCAATTTGATAGTCGATTTCAATGGCTAGCCTACGCCGCATACTGGTTAGTTGGGTTTTGGATATCATGATGCATTCACTGTCCACCACTCGTAATTTCCAATTAGGCGGGAAACGTAAAGCTTTCCGCGATTGGCGTGTTTTACTATAGAACTGCACCTATTCAAAGCTTGAAGAAACAATGTTGTATATACTTTAGTGCGATACTTTACACAGTTGCATATGGCTTAAAGATAGCTTTTGAACTCTCTCAGAACGGCGCAGAAATTCATACATACAATAGGTTTTCTTTTCGTACGTAGTTTTATATTAAAAGCCAATTTTTTTTTCTTATTCTTTATAACGAAAAGAAAAATTTTTATTTTTTACAAAAAAGTAAGCAACTGAAAACACCGTAGAAAACAGACGGATAGACAATCTTAGTCTAGTCTATCTGAAGACTTTTTGGCACTTGACGCATCTTTGCAAACTTCATATCTATTTATATTGAAAGTTGGACATTCTTAACATATAGAGATGAAGTTTTCGAACGTTGCATAAGAGGGGCTTCAAAATTTTAGCAAAATTGCAATTTTCTTCGGAAAAGTGGACCAATCCGAACCATTTTCAATCGTGTTCGTCTTTGAATCAAAGCACGTTAGTCAAAAATTGCAACCTGTGGAAAAACATTAAACGGACAGGCGGACAAATAGGCTTAAGAAAAGGGGGTGTGTCTTAAGCCATTGTGAATGCTGCATACGTCTGCACAAACTTAATGTACCCAGTACCGCGAGTGGTGTGGGGTATAAAAAGTAATGTGTACAACATTTTGACCGGCAAGCTCATTATAAGTCTAATAGCATCTATCATCTCTACGATACGTACAAGGATCATATTGTGAAAATTATTGCCTTATAAAGTTAATATATTAAAACTGAAAAACTGATTACGAGTGTATTAAAATAAAAGTTATCCCTATGCAGGAGTCAATCTGAAGTTAGAACAATGTTATAACAAAAAAAAGGAAAGAAATAACGAACGTTCTTTTTCATTCATTCATTTAAATGGATACAAATATGTCATAATATGAAACAAATAGCGGAAATTGCCCACAAACGTACATTATCTGGTTTGCTGCTAAAGGATTTTTTTTTAAATTTATATAAACCGTCATAATATTTTAATAAAATGAACATAAAAATTATAATAAAAATTTTCCAACACTTTTGCATTTAGCATACCGTTAAACAACTTTTATTAGTTTTAATTAAATTCCTTAATTACAAAACTATTTAATTACTTCCTTGTGCGGGTGAATTATTAATTTGCATTATTTTTATACCCACCTGCGAACAATAGAGGTACATTCATTTTGTCCATACGTTGGCAACATCCGAAAGGAAGTTTCAGAGAGCCAATAAAAATATACGTATTCTTGATTAAATTTTAAATCGCTTTAAGCATGTCAACCCGTCCGTTTGTCTGCCAATTCGTCTGTCTCCTTGTGTAGTATCTGTGGTAAACATTCGTCTGATCACAAAAATCAAGATATCAGCTTCCAATTCCGCGAAAACATTGGAAGTGGTTGCTCACAAGTTGGTATTAAAAATGGGCCAAATCAGCGAGAAAGCGCAACCTGAAGTGAAATTACCCCAATTTTCGAAAGCAAAAAATTGATTTTTTTTTTTCGTGCAAACTGCAACAATAAACATTTTTGTATTCTATTTTAATATGAAGCTGGTGGGTATAAAAGATTCGACCACAACCAAATGTAATCTTATTATTTTTTTTTTTTTATACCCATCACCGAAGGATAAGGACTATATTTGATTTTGTCAAAACGTTTGCAACGCCAAGAACGAGGCATCAGAGATCCTACAAAGTGTGCATATTCGTAATCAATCAGCAGCTATCGACTTCAAATTTAACAAAAACATTGGAAGTTCTTGCACGCAGGTTGTTGTGGAAAATGGGCACAAATCGGTCGAAGGACGCGCCCACAGCACCTAGTAAACTGAAAACACCTCTGCTTCTCAAAAGGAATGAAAAATGGGTTTTTGCTCATTATTCGTAAACTACACCAGAGAAAAATGGAAAAAATCGACCCGATCTACCCGATATTATCGTTTGTCAATAACTTCGTAAGACGTAAAAATAAGCTTCAAAAACCCCATAAAGTGTAGCAATTCTTAGCCATTTTCAAGTTTAGTCTGTTCGTTTATCCATCTGTCTGTCTGCGCAACCGGGTAGTATTTGCGGTAAACATTCTCCCGTTAGCCTACAAATTTCCAAAACAAATTGAAAGTTAATAAAACTTTTACAAGGACAAGGGCTCACACACCGATCCGCCTATATTTTTTAGGCTCACGGCGATAGCTACAAAAGATCAGGTCACGACCGCATGCAATATTCTTGTTTGTTTTTGATTAACACATAACCGGTTTGCTTATAAAAACCGTTACAACACAATGTATTGCAATACCAAAAATATGGTGGCAAACTTTTACTCTTGGGCGTGGCTTTGGCTTGGGTAATCGCACTCAGGTGAGGATCATACAACTAATCTTACCACAATGTTTCTATCTTTGACATATCAGTCACACTCAATCTTACCACAATGTCTTTGATCTTTGACATATCATTGCGTAGAGGAAATTTTAAATATTCACTGGTCTTCTTTGATGTGGAATTATGAAAAATCTATGAAGAACCTTTGCACATAACATTTCTAATTATATGCACAAACCACGATAACTTATATGATTTTTGTCTTATACCACTTGTGGTACAAGGTGTATTCAATTTGCATGGACGTGCGAGAGCAAAGTGCGAGGTGAATTTGTTTACAAAATGAAAAAATATTCGTTTATTCTTCAAAATCAATTTCATTGGCTTAATTATGTTTCTTATTAACAGTTTGACTTGGGCGATGTACCTCATAAGTCGCTCTTGAAGGACTGTTAATCGGAGAAGGAACTACCTATATGACTTTCACGTCTGAGCGATTTTAATCCAAAAAAATTATTTCGTAATGTCGTAGCAGCCGCGAAGTTTAAAGTTCCGCTTACTTTTTGTTCGCAATATTAGTTAACAAACAACAAGTTAAGACAGATCCATCTTTTATTACACCGATGGATTCAAAATCATGTTCTGAATTCATTTAAGTTTGTCTGTCCGCCTACCGAATTGATGTCTGTCCATTTGTTTTCGTGTTCGATCGCTGTTTTGGATATTTTTTGACAAAATTTTGTATACTAAAGTTTTAGTCCAAGGATGAAGACAGTTGGAGATGGTTTTTATCACACAAGCATTCCAACGTTTTATATTGAAAATGTCCACCGTACTGTCTTCGAAAGGACAAGCTAGAAAATTATATTTGGCTATGAGAGAATCCATCGTCGTTATCTGACAGAACAAGTTAATGCGCTAAGTTTCTCTACTTTACTATATTGCGTAGGCGCGTGTGGTTTTTTCTACTTCCGTAATAAACGTGGAAGTTTATACGGAAAGCAAAGATGTGTGTGTTTTTGCCGCATAGTCGTACGGGCATTGTAGGCGTACTCTTTGAAAAGTTTGAGTCACTTTCAAATTCTCTTGCACGTTTGCAGGCAATATGTTCATTTTAGCGAAAGGGGGAATTTTACCAGGGATACTACAAAGTTGTTCAAAGGGGCAGACGTACAGACGTACAATGTTGAGTGCACTCCGCGTTTGAAACTTCCCAAAAATCTATACATTTCGTGGAATCTCGGAATCTTTCTTCTGGGCGTTGCAAAGATTTTGATAAATATACCCATGAATATATCCCCCATCCTCCAGTGACGCATATAAAAAGGATAAGTAAGAAAATTCCATTTGGCTGTAAGCGCATCTTTCATGCCCACCATCTCCAACTTAAAAAAGATTAAAGATAAAATCGAAGAACTGAATTTCCTCTCTCTACAATGGAAGGCGCATGTGATTCATTTTCGCCATTCTTTCAGAATCTTATCGTATGTCCACTAGTATATGGGCAACGAAAAGGAAACCGTGGTATTTGACGTATTTCAATAATTTTAAAATATCTATCTGCGTGAAATAGCTTCTAATAATTTTACCCAATTGGAAGATGATATCATCATTTTTGCGATTAGGAGAGTCGCTACCACAGACATTAGACAAAATTACTTTATCTCAATCTGTGCTGTAAGGTGTATAAATAGATAAAAGTGCGTTTAATTTGTATTGGAATTGTAGGCTATCCCGTTGACCGACTTGGGCCATTCCCAGTATTAAGTTGCATGCAAGAAAATGTCTACATCGATTCAGGATTTGATCCTCCTCCTCCTCCTTTTACGTGTTATATTACGAAGGGGACATATCCTAAGAACTTTGGTGGTAGATATAAAGACGCTATCAATAGAAAACTAAATTGTACGGCGCCCTTGGCCAGCTTCTACATAAAATGTCTTCTAAAACTATTCAATACAAGATGCATTTTTGTATTACATTTTAACCAAGCCGGAGCATTACAAAAGTCCATTCATATAAAATGTCAAGTCGCTTGTTTTCTTTTTATAAGCACAATAATGTCTGTATTGCTTATTATTCGCAGAATTTTACAGAAACAATTTTCTCATTAAGCTGCTTATCAATCAGTAACATTTTCTTTAGTACGCATTTTTTATTAAAAGATTGTTAATTGCGCTTAACAATGAATAGCGAAATGCGACAGCTTTTCTCTTCTCTAGTCTATTATTTATTTACAATTACTTTTCTGTCCTTCTAATCTACTGGTTTTTTTTTTTTGTTTTCTTTCTTTCGCAGCCACATTTAGGTGGCGAGAAGAGACATAAACGTCTTCGATTGCGTTTTGGAAGGTTAACAAATGAAAAAGTCAACACTACGACTACGCTTGGACTTGTTGAAGGCAATTCAACGAATACTGTCAACACAATGGAAGTGGAAGACACAGAATTTAGCAGTACCAACGTTGAACATAAAAATCGGGCAGGCAACGAAGCAACCACCACTAATTTAAGTACAACGGAAGTAAGTAAACGTTTATACTTAAAAGTATATAAGGAAGAACTCAACATAAACAGGTAACAAAATTATATTTGGTCGTGACCGAATCTTTTATGCGGATCACCATTATCCTAAAGAAAACAAAAAAGTAAAAGAACCACTTTTTCATGCGCCATTTTCTATTTTCAAACTAAAAATGTTTGTCGCATACGCGGGTGGGCGTTAGAAAAGTTTAAGTCACTTCCAAATTCTTTTGCAAATTTATAGGCAATATCTTCATTTTCGCTAACGGGAGATTATTTACCACAAATATTACACAGATGTGCAGACAGACAGAGGGACAGATGAACAGATTGGCATGTTTAGGTGCATTCCAAATTTGAAACTGGCCAAGAATTTGTATACTTTTTCGGGTTTTTGAAGCTTGATTCTTATAAAGCTATTGAAAATAAACGTTGATTCACTATAATACTGTGAAGGCGTGGTCAATTTTTTCATTTTTGTATAGGTGCTACAGCATCGCCTATAGATTATACATTTAAATTTTTGTACATTTATCTGTTATAATTTACAAGTAACGAACAAGAAACCAATTTTTTTTCCTTTGAAAATGAGAGGTTTTTCTAAGTTCGCGTGGCCCTGTGGACCAATTTGGTCCATTTTCAGTGCCAACCTGCGTGCAAGTACTTCGAACGTTTTTATCAAATTTGAAGTCAATAGTTTGATATTTCCAGCCAGGAAAATCAAAAGAAAAAAAGACGTTACATAGACGTACGGACGGACATGCTTAAATCGATCTAGAATTTAATGCTGACCAAAAATGTATATACTTAGTGATGTTCCTGATCCGTTCTTCTGGCTGTTGCAGACGTTTTAACAAAATAAATAAACCCCTGATCCTTCAGTAATGGGTATAAAAATATATAAATTAATAAAAAAATATTCATAACCACTTTGTTAAAAGTAACAGATTTTATTTCTATAATTTTTTATACATACCGCAGAAAATATATTAGAATTTGTAAGTATAGCGGGTCAAGTGATGGAAAAAACAATGGAAAGACCTTAACGTCTATTTAATTCCTTCACGTTCAAAATTTTACTCAAGCCATTTCACCTTCTAGTTCATGAATTTAAATATAAGTAGCATACAGATGAACAGATCCTAGAGCTAGGTATATTTCCAGATCTCTTTTATACATTGTATAAATTATAATATATATTTATTTTGCCACAACTTTTGCAAGAGTCAGAAGGTACCTTCAGAGATCCCATAAAGTATACATATTCCTGTTGAACACCAAATTCTAAACCAATTTAAGAATGTCCGCATGTCCGTCTGTGTACCTGTCTGCCTGTCTAAGGTATGTAATAAACATTCTCCTGGTCACAAAAAGCAAGCTTTTTCATTCAAATCTCTCAGAAGCATTGAAAATTCTTGCATGCGCTTTGGTACTGAAATTGGGCCATGTTGGTCAAAGGACACGCATACAATACAACATAACCTAATACCACCTCCGTTTCCAAAAATAAAAAAATGTAGATACATATATACGTATATATACATAACGCCTGCACAACAACGACGTACGTACGGATCTATGTGATCCAAAGTCGGTAAAATTAACATCTTCACTAATTTATTATTATGAATCAATTTTCACCATGAAACATTGAAAATTATATCTTTTTACCGCATAAAGATTTAGTTTTCGTAGGACGGTTATATAAGAAGTCTTTCAAAAAATTGCCTCAACCAAATTAAACCTTTGAGACCAGTCTCGAATGTCAAACTACTACTCAGCTACTATTCAGCGAGTTTTGTCGGAAAACTTGCAAAATTAAAATTTTTTTCCATGCAACGACTTCTCAAAATAAAGCGCTGTATGAAGAGTAGTCGAGAAAGTGAACCGATCCGAATCATTTTCAATAGCGTTCGTCCCTGGGGCCAAAGCAGGTCAGTGTACCAAATTTCATCAAAATATCTCAAAAATTGCAACCTGTAGGTTGATCGCAAAAATACATCAATTGACATCAGACGGACAGACAGACAGATACGCGGACAGACAAGCCCTTAAGCCCTTAAGCTGTTAAGCCCTTCCCATACTTAATATACCCTGTACCACAAGTGGTGTATAAAAAATAGCTTTCTGACAAATTTTTCGAAGGGAAAGGTAATAATCGAGCTTATTAGGCGTATTAGGTGCTCGAGAAAGCCCCTTTTACTGCATCTGTCAAAGACAAAATCGCCCGTTTCACACCCTATAGTTTGCGAAGTGAAGAAAAAAAACAACATATAACTCTATAGCCGAATTCATAATCAACGCGTTATTTACATAAACTAGCAATTATTTAATGAATAGATTTATTTATTTAGTTTAGTTAACTGAGTATGTGTTATATAAATTGTTTGTCTAGAGAATTAATATAAAACCAAATTATCAGCTTAATGACTTTAAACTAAACAAACGACGTTCAACTTAATGTGAAAAGTTTAACCAATAAAATTTTAAATTTCATTCTCGGATTCTATTAAAGCGTATACATGCCGTACAATTTCATTAAACGCGGCAAGTCGGTTCTAATAAATAGCGCACACACACATACTGCGTGCGGCAGTCGTTGTTATAGTTTTATGGTAATATATATTTTTTTTAATATCGGCGAACCTTGAGCAATTTCGAAGCACTTTAAAATTGCGCTTCTAAATTCAAATTAAAAAATTAATTAATCATAAATACTTTTTATTACGCATTTTTTATCCTCAAAA
Organism: Glossina austeni; assembly: GCA_000688735.1. NCBI lineage: Eukaryota > Metazoa > Arthropoda > Insecta > Diptera > Glossinidae > Glossina > Glossina austeni. The sequence continues at coordinate 505,601 of KK502506.1, forward strand.
AAGTTTTAAATAATTTTCACTAATAATAAATTTCATGAAACTTTGCATTCAATGAAATTCACTTAATCGTAACGGTGAATTAATCTTAACAATAAATAATTTCGCTCAGTCTAGAGCGCACTTGCCAAACAAAAGCACTCAGCATAGAATTTCGATGTCGGAAATAACTAACATTTTCATTTGCTTCTTGTTCTTTTTTTCTTATAGGCACCTACAACGTCGTCCACTCAAATAGCAACTGTATCCCACCTTGTAGCTTTAGCTCATCACGAACAACAAATCTCATCTAATGAAGCAGCATCTGAAATGCAACTGCAATCGGAAATCAAATCGATAAATTTAGTAGAAAATCCTTTGGGACCCAATAGTGTTATAACCGCATCTAAAATTCGTATTGTCGAAGATAATGGCAATTTGAGTACAACAAACGGTACTGACAAGATATCGCATACTACGCAGCCTACAACGTCAGAGACGGAAGTGTTAGAGGATCCTCAACTACAACAACAATTTCAACAAGTTGAACAACATTCTGTGACCGGTCAAGTGACGGCAATAAAAGTGAAAACCTTAGCAGTTACTTCAAATCCCAATGCTGTAACATCGATTTGTGCATTAGCTCCGCAAACACCTACAGTTTCGACACCACCAGCGCCTACATCGGGCCAGGAAAGCTCTGCCAATGTATCAAGTCAAGTGACACCAATATCACGACCGAAAAATCCTCAATTATTGGCCAGCGTAGCAAATCCTGTTCATAAGGTTACGAAAAGGAAAGAAACCCTGGAGGCGAAACGTGAACGAAAAGCCGCGAAAACGTTAGCCATTATAACCGGCGCATTCGTTGTTTGTTGGTTACCTTTTTTCGTAATGGCTCTTATGCTGCCATTGTGCGAAACGTGCCAAATCAACGACAGTATTGCGTCCTTGTTCCTATGGTTAGGTTATTTTAATTCTACTCTCAATCCCGTCATATATACAATATTCAGTCCGGAATTCCGTCAAGCCTTCAAACGAATTCTATTTGGCGGACACAGACCTGTTCATTACCGTAGTGGGAAATTGTAAACTATAGCGTTTAAACAGCGTTTATATGCAAGAAGTTTCATTACATACATACATAACTACATAACAATAAATGGTACTATATATGTGTTCGCATAAAACTTACGTTAACTATTTCCCAAAAAAAAAAAAAAAAATCTCAATGAAAAACTAATAAAAAGAATTGCTGGCAATCTCAACGATGGATAAAAAGGGCGTTCTAGAATGAGTTGATGTCAAAAATTTTTAAAAATACTGGACGGGGTGTAGTAACATCAATCTTTTGGGTTAAAAAAAAACATACATGACCAATTAGTGGGTCCATCGAGACTCGATGTATCCATTCTCTCAACAAAGCCTCCCACAACATATCGGTACATTGTCTGCATAGCATTAATATTCTAATGTATTCGTTCCGGATGTTCGCTCCACTCTTAAGTTAGCCTAAGAGAAGTAATATTAGCGATTAGCAGATGTAACCTGCCTGCCGCGTAGCAAGACCTTCCAATAATAACATGATTTCGTTGATAATTTGCTAAGCCACATAACTCTCATATTTATATCAATTAACTGACGTGACAGAAATTCTAAGTTAAACTTCCAATACTCCCAAAACCATGCCACAATTTCCGTGCGTTGCAATCTCTTCGTAAGAATGACAGATTCGCTTTGCTTGGAACAATTATCTTTCGTTTTTAGAGTTACGCACTCCTCGATAAGATCTACAAATAGTGCGAATTTTGCATATCATCTCCGATCATTACATTTTTTAAAGCACTGGCGTGAATTACAATAATTCCGATGAGTAAATGAAAGAGTGTCTTACTGTAAAAATTCCATTAAAGCGATTTCTTATAAGGAATTAAGAAAATTATTGCGGTCTCGAGCGTAAGTGTTCATAATGTAGGAAGGTTCTCAAGATTTAAGACCTGACCACGCATAAATCGAGTCAAAATCGAGTCGATGCTCTGAAGCTTCCTTCTGGGCGTTGGAAACATTTTCACAAAATGAATACACCTCTCCTCCTTCGTTGATGGATATAAACAGACAGACAGAAATAGAATATCGGTAATAAGCGACAACGATTTGTGTTGTGATGTTAAATCCTCCATAATACGCATATATAAGAACTTCCAATGTTTTTACCAAATTTGAAGCCAATGTCGTCATTCGCACAGCCAGGAGAAGATTTACCATTTAAAAAGATGGACAGACGGATGTATGTCGATTCAGTATTCGATAGTTTGAAAACATAAGATCATGAGCACGTCCTTCTATTTTAAAAACATAAGCACATTTCCATGCTTCGATGGTGTAATATATATGTGCATTAAATAAAAAGGACATAACAGTTCAAAATAGTCGAAAGATGCCGACTGCAGTCATGTCGTTTCACTTAGCACACAGTCCTGCCATTTACAGTAGTGGGAGAGCACTTCATCTAGATGCTATTAAATAATTTATTGCTGTTTTTACAGGCTGACTCTTCTTTTTCCATAATAGATGTCTTCTATAGCAATTGTCTTCCCGCTAGTATATTGCCCCACTTTAATATTGATGTTGTTTATCGCCCCATATTGTAAGAGATTTAATCTAAACTCAAAAAATGTAAGTTCCTGAAGATCCTTCATTTCTTTTTTTTTTTGCTTTGTTTTTACTAGCAGTTATATCTGCTTAATCTATCTTTCATGTCTGCTTCGTCATAGACACAGGTATTATACGTACACTATTTAGCCAAGTATTTGATTACCTTTTACCTTTACTTGTAGGAGTGCAATCATCAAAAATACGTTAACGTTGCTAGTTATACCGCTTTTATTACTATTCAGTTGAGATCATTAGAAGTGTATTTACATTTAATTAAAATTTTTTGCTTATGTAGCTGTCTATATGCATTTTGGATAGAAAGACAAATTTAATAGGAAACTGACAAACAATTTCGCAATAATTTCTTATATATAATTTATAATTTTTTACAAAATTCATATAATATGTATGTATGTATATTTAATTTCTATAACCAAAAGTATTTTAATTAAATGTAAATTCATTGGCAATTTATAACATATGTATATATGTATTGTGTACATCGATGCTTAATGGCATATGTGAAAATGAAAAGATTTTCTAGCTATAGTTTATAAAACCGTGCATTTCGTGACAAAGAAAAACCAAATAATCATCGTAACGCAAAAGCAATAACCTATTACCAGATAAGTTTGTCTGACTGTACAAAGCAAAAAAAAAAAAATTAAGAAAACCATTAGAAAAAGAAATTCAATTCATTTAAAAAGGAATATGAAATTAATTGCAGCATACGGATGCGATAGAAAGACAAATTTTAGCAAAAACTTTATCCGCCTTTTCACAGCTTCAATGTGCCAAACACAGATGCATCAACGAACAATTGTCTACATTTTTAGGCATATCCAACGTTGGCAGGGCAGCCTTAGTAGATAGTTTTATTTGGATTCTCACTATTTCTTATCTAGCACATGTGACAGCACTCAATAAGTCTCCGGTCTAACACATTTATGGCAACACTGTTGACCCTTACCCACATGATTTCTGGATAGTATCAACCCTCGAACTATATATGTATCAAAATTTTACGATATTCCGATTATTAGCTTACAAGTTACGGCAGTTTTAGTGGAAACATCTGAATTTTGTGTGTGGGATTCAAAAAAAAAACGCTGCTTTTTAATGCGAGAAAGTACTGTTCAAAATCGACGTTAATTTGAAAGATGTTGCCTGTCGAAAAAATAAATTTTCGTGTATTTTTCCAAACCAATCCACAAGAAAACAAGGAGGACAGACGGTCTGAAAAGATTTAACCGGTTCAGAAAGTGATGCAGAATGTGATTCTGAAGCGGTAGGTATAATAAAAGATGGGCCTATCTCACGTCCTTCCGGGTGTTGGATATTTCGTACAAACTTAATATACTCTGGTACCACACGTAGCCTAGGATACAAAAGAGTTGCAATGTTCAAAATTTCTTAACAAAAAAAAACGCTGAGCAACACCATCTCGACATATTGAATTGATTTAAAAAAGTTTAGATCCGGTGGACTACTTTCTTGAGCCCATCCCCAAATCACTCTCATGAAAAGCGGGCGGTTGCATAGCACAAAAACTTAATTTTGAACGCTTCATATCGAAAATAGATTCTAAACAGCAAGCTGACATAAAGATTAGCTATACCAAGTTTAGATTATATACATCTATTTTTCTAGCTTCAACGCATTTAAGGTTTCTCAGAACAAATAAGCTTTTACAATTTTTCTTATTTTATGGCAAAAATAGTGCGAGACAAATAAGATCTTTAACAAGAAAAACAAATCGTTACAAACAATCTTTAAGCTTGGAGCATGTGAGCTCATATTTCAGGCTCGCTACTTTGCAAAGACTTCCAGACTTCCTTACTTGAAAACTATGTATAACTTTTGGTATTTAATTATGAAAATAAGTGAAGAGCTATATTAGGCGAAATAATGTAGGATATTTAATAAGGGTGGCCTTGCCCAACTATAATGTCTTTGCTTATTTATAAAAAGGGTCGAAAAATTTTGTTGTATTGAAGATTTTCAGATTTATTTTGTATAGCGTTGCTCTCTCGCAAAGTTAGGTCGTTTTATGTTAACAACGGACTTAATTATACTTCACACCTAAGCTGCATAATCATTATCTACTTTGACGGCTGATATAGCGAGGCTTGCTTGCGAAAAAGTTCGATTGATTCTAGGCAGTAGCTTTTGTCTGTTGCCCTTTTATATATGAAAGGGGAAAGCGCCATTTTCGGCATATTTTACATTCTTACTATCGAAAAAGTAAAAAAGCTGTTTACGCGACAAAAAAATTATCCGCCGTGTTTGAAGAAGATGTATTGACAAGACATCAATGCCAAAATTGATTTATAAAATTTCGATCTGGCAACTCTTGATCACGATCTTGAAGACGCACCACGTTCTGGAAGGCCAGTTGGACGATGAATGACCACGAAGTGAAGGCATTCATTGTTGCAAACTGCCGAATAATATCTTGAAATCGCTGAGAGATGAAATTTACCCAATTCAACTATTCGCCAGGACGTGAAACATCACAGCAAGAAAATCGTCTTTTATTTTTATTAAAAAACCAAACGAAGTTGCTTTCTGAACAACCTAATATTTTCTATCGACCGAAAAATATTACAAATTTAAGTTTTTTTCAACTGAGGCTTTATATGAGAAGTGCTCGTGAAAATCCGATCCAATTTGTTTTCAAGAGCATTCTTTCTTGTGCCAAAATTTCGTAAAAATGTTATACAAATTGTTATTTGAACACAAAAATAAATGGACATACATTAGACGGGCAGCCGGACAAACAGACGGACCGAGAAGGTTATAAAAGATGACAAGCATTAGTAAAAGATGGGAATTGAGAAAGTCCTTGCGTTTTTTTTTAACATGGCCGGGAAATGTCGCCTTTGCATGTAACACAGTGATGGTCAAAAAACAGCCTAGTGGAAGTGAGACCAATTGATAAGTGTTATGACTTTAGCGACTGAGATTTGAAGCCGCTACATCAACGTAGTAGTCATGACTCGGCAGCAAACATCCGCATATATTTAAATATTACCAGTAGAACGGTGTAGACCATATATATGCATATATATGTATATATATAAATAATATGAACCATGCTCGAGTTTCACAATGTTATATATATCAAGTGCGTAGATTTTCGAGCGAGTGCATAGATTTTGACCGATCTATCAAACATCGTACAACAGCATGTACGGATAATTAGGAAATTCGAACAAGCCCACATATATCCTATACCCCATTTAATAAATTATTTAATCAGAACGTGGTTGTCCTTCCACACGTTTCCCATTTCTTCATACGACGTCTAGATCATCGGCCTTAACAAGAGTCTGAACAAAACTCTTTGACATATCAGTGAAAAATTACAGACAACAGACTTACAGACAGGCTACAAACTTCTTTAACGATGAGATATCTAGAAAATTCCTAACCTCTTTCTTAAATATTTTCTTTAGTTGCTGTCGTGTTGATGATCTCTGGAAATTATTAAAACAGGAAAATATGAATCAAGTTTCTAGTTAAAAGTTAGACAAACGAAAGCGTTTGAACAACAAAAACACGAGGAAATAAAAATTTCAGTTACACATAAGAGCTACCCAGTACGTTACTTAGATCCTTAGATTTTCCAAAAATGGTTATAAGGCAGGCAGTATTACAATACTTTTTGGTAACTTTTATTTGTGCGAACAGAATATCTAGAAGCGCCTTTGTGTACCTATTCCAGTTTCCGAAATGCAGTTAACCTATTGAAATTTTATCATTAATTATGTACGTGTTAACAAACCGACACGCAGCATTTTTGAAAAGAACATTCAAGCGGCTTTGACGAATCTTTGAGTACCAGCGTCCAATGTTATATATGAAAATACGAAAAAAATGTCGAAATGTCGAATGTTTTCGAAATTGTTTAAATTTCTAATCTATTGCGGGTGTGCATATAGGCAGGTCACGACCATTTGTTAACCTTGGATTCTCAATCGATCAAGAAATGTTTTTGCCAAATTTCAGTCTTCCGTCTTCATTTTTGCGATTGTGGGTCAAAACGATCCATTTTGGTAGCAAAACGTCGGTGCTCCTAGTATTAGAATTAGATAATACAGTTGTCTAAGCACAATAAATAAATTCATTTTCCCTTTCCTGGCACTCCTTTTCAAATCTTTCACAATGCTGAACGTGAAGAACCCTGGTTGCAATACATATATATATATATATACATGCACACATATACATATATATATATACATATATATATATATATATATATATGTATATTTTATATAAGAGCGAAGATCATCATAAAATCCATAGTTGGTAAAATATATCTAGTTGTAAATACACATTCCATTCACAAGTTCGTTCAGCTTATTGTTTTAAAGAAAGAAACCCGATAGAACAGGAAATAGAAAAAGCGAACTTTAAAAAAAAGGAAACAGCGCAATCCCAAGTCAGTAGAACTTTGGTCATCAGTCTAAAAGCATAGCGTTCATTATTTATATGGTCGAAGGATTGCCAAGGATTTAGTAATTATAGTTTTATTATTTTGCTCGTCATATTCTTTGGACAAATATCTGGCAGTGCGTAGATAGTTCAGTCGTGATTTTTCTCAAATTTTGTGTAACTTGTGGCCCAAGTACGTACTGCACTTATGCAAACAAAAAATAAAAGGATACAATATATGCTATTGTGATCGGAAAATGAAGTGAATTTTTCATTTCATCGGGTCCTCATGAAATCATAAAATTATTGCTTTTTGACGGCCGGTAGTACAATCTTTGACATCGGTGTAGACTTTCAAATCAATGAATTCATTCAATTGCTCAACGAGTTACAAATATTTTGATACAGTGAAGCGCTGAATACAATAAACGCATTCGAATTGTGAATAATGCACAAACAATCAAAACAAAAATTTGACTGCATTTGTTAGTAGGCAGCAGGTTGAAATCTCAAATGTTACAGAAGACGCTATGGGGGCAAAGAATGTTTATAAGTGGTACAAAACCTTTAACGAAGGACATGAACAAGTTACAGACGAACAGCACTCCGAATAGTCATTATCATCTACTGACAAAAAGCCAAGGCAAAGAAATCAAGGACTTCGTCCCGCGACCACTCCAGTTAGATCAATCCAAACTATTTTGAAAGACGCCACGTTGTTCAGAAAACTGGAAAGACCATTTTGGAGAGACCATTTCGACTCGATTGAGAAGATCAAAGCCCAATGAAAGAAAATATTTAAACCCATACCGGAAAAATACTTCTCTGACAGTTTCGAGAATTGAAAATACCTTCGCATAAATGCATTGTGTCGGACGAGGTGTACTTTGAAGTCGATGAACTCAGGTTGGGAAATTCAGAATAAATAAAGATTTCGTAAACTGTGCTTTTTGATCGCAGCTGAAAGATCGCAGGAATAATTACCAAAATTAAGTTTCGGTAATTCCACATTGTAGATATATTCCATGTTAAGGCACAATGGCGACTATATTTAAACATACCCTGAATGCCCGTCTGCACCTTCGTTTGCCTTTAAATCATTCATCCGGCTCAATCTTTATCAATTCAAACATTCCTCAGCTCAAGAAATGAAATTCGCACTAGGGTACAATGGGCGCTTCTAAAAGCCATCACGTTATTGGTAAAAAGCTAAACAAATTCTAAAAAATTATTAATATCATTAACTTATAGTGTGCAACATACATTGGACTTTTATGAAATTGTTTACAATTGTCTCTCTCTCTCTCTCTGTTTCTCTGTTTCTCTCTCTATCTCTCTCTTTCTTTCTCTATCTTTCTCTCTCTCTCTCTCTCTCTCTCTCTCTCTCTCTTTCTCTCTCTCTCTTTCTCTCTCTCTCTCTCTCTCTCTCTCTCTTTCTCTATACATATATATATCCCCCTTCCTCCCTCTCTTTACCCCGCTCACTTTGTCAATCCCGCGATCCGTGTCTCCTACTCTCTATCACAATTACGATTATCAGAACTATATTTAAATACACCCTACCAGCTCCTCACTTTCCTGCCTTTTTTTTTTTAATTATTATCTTGAGGTCATGCGCATTTAAAGTTTGTTGTAATGCGAGCGTCACTTTCTTGCTCATTCCGAAAATCCAAAAAAATGATTACTACTTTGATGTTAACTAAACAAATATCTATGTGTATACTTCCTTATAATCCTGTTCGCTAACACTAAATAATTTTTTATTGTAAATCTCTCTGGAATTGTTATTTGAAAAAAAAATATTGAATTTCTTAAAAGATAACAAAATGCTAGTGCTTGCTGAATATATAAAAATAGATTAAAATAAAGCAAGTGCAAGTATATACTAATTCTTCCGTTCTCTTCCCTTCTCTTCCATATTTTCTTAGCATAGCTTTTCTCGTCGCTTATATACGTTAAAATTTGAAAAAAGCTAGTCATTTTGATGTATATATGTATGTGTGTGTATATATGTCAACGTACTATAAATTAGATATCTTAACCGCTTCTCAACGCAGTAAGCAAAAATTAATTCTAAAAATGCTTACAACTTTCATCGTAAAAATTTTCTTCAAATAACTTTAACAGCATTTGAATAATTTGCTAATCTGTCAAAAAAGTATAAGGAAAATTCATCATTTATTAATATATTTCTTCAGGTATATTTTTACAACAAAATAAGTTCTTTTTGCAACGATACCCTCATGTCGAACTGAGATGACGACATTCTCCTTGAATTTCTCCTTCATATTATGTCATGTACAGCAAATTGACTGAAAACGTTTCCGTGTGCAAGTTTCCACATTTCGTATCCATTTTCCGATCAGTACCATTCTTCCCCTTAAATGAGCTTCGGAAATCAGATAGCAAGCGCAACAAGCCTTGGAATAGTTAATTAACCAATGGCGATCTTTATAGCTTTCAAACACCGCTTGAAATGTAAAACCTCTTGATTCCATCGATGTTAGTAATAATTTCCCGACTAGAGCAAAGCACATGTTGAGAGTCGACCTTTGGCACTTTTCTATTATATTAAATGACGAATACAGTCTCTCCGAGTACTAAGCGGTGGCCGTAGGGTTCTTTTAACTGTTCGCCTATGACATCATCCAGAAATTCTGCTTCTACTACACAGCCTTTCAGTGGTAGCACGTGTCCGCGCTTGCCAACAGGTGCAGTAGATGGATCGATATCGAAAAGTCCATCTCGTCTATAACAACTCCACCGCGTGGCGGCGTTTCAGCCGAAACGTTTGTGTACAAAACGCTTTAACTCCCTGAGAAAAGAGGGCAGGTCTACTTGCCGAACGCAACGCGGACATTCGCTATATAAAAGAAATATTTACTTTTTACGATTGATAAGGCTTAGGCATGGTCATCTGAGCACCATGCATTGCATTTGGGGATAATCACAGCCACCACGAGTACTCTCCAAAGGACCGCGCCCACCCATAAAACTTCACATGCTGCAGCCACCAAAATATATTGCAACGCAATTATTCCTGCTTAGTAATAAAGAAGCAAACGTGATTGTGTAACTCGATCCCCGAGGATCGCATAGTTTTATCCCGTAATGACTTAGAATTATCGGCGCTACGCACGACATAGTTAAGGACATACTGATGCTTTTGGATTATCCATACTTCCGGGACGTCATGCTGCTAGCAGCCCCTTGAATTTTAGTGAGCCACAAGCCGATATCAACTCAACATATATGAGATACTAACTCGCGCTACCAACTTTTTGCGGACCTTAGTAACACAGACCTCTTTGTTAAATGTTGAGCCCTAGTTGTAGCCGAATTGTAGGTACATAGATTTTCAAGCTAGCACTCTCAACGACTTCTTCAACGGGAGGTCCTCGTCGCCGGGACCAAAGGCAGGACATATGAAATATGTATATAACCTTTGTTGGTTATGAAAACGAAGTTTCGAAGAATGCATGGCTTTCAATAAAAATTTCGCCAACAAAGATTCTTCTCTCTCTCTCTCTCTCTCTCTCTCTCTCCCTCTCTCTCTCTTTCTCTCTCTCTCTCTCTCTCTCTTTCTCTCTCTCTATCTCTCTCTCGATTAATTTTCCTCCCTATTTCCTGTTGTAATAATTATTCACTTGATGAAACACAATGTAAATATACCCCCTAAAAAGAGTACATATGTATAAAGAATACATCAGAAAAATAAATATTATATTATTGGAATGTTTTTAATTTATAAAAATCGTTACAAAAGCAATACTCTTACATATGTACCTACAAAACAAAAAGAATTTCTTTATGTATTCTCGCGTACATAAACAAATGCATACACAATGTTAATAAAAACGGTTCCTTTTATTCTATAGAACCAAAAGAAAAAATTCGGAAAAATGGGTAAAACTTGTATAAAATTTTGAAAACCAATTAAAAGTCTAAAGGAAAAAAATTACTTATTTATTAATCAAAAATAACATAACAATAATAATAATAATAATAACAACAATTCAAAATAATCAAAAAGAAAAAATTAAAACAAAACTATATGTAAAACAAGTTACTCCATGTATATAAATGTGTAGTTAAGTTCTAGTAAATTGTTTTTGAATTGTGTAGTATAAAACGAATATCTTTAAAGTGTAAGCAATGTTGTGTACATAGTACATATGAATGTATGTCTTTTTCTCTAAACAAATACTTCATCATCAACAAAAAGAGGTGTCGGGAAGATGTTGCATCTTGATATTTTCTTCTCTCGAATACATAAATGCAATAATCGAGTATTGTTTATAATCGCTATATTTATACTTATTCCCCATCTCTTTCAAATCAATCAAAAAAATAAGAAAAAATAAATAAATAAATAAGTAAAGTCCTTTTTCCTTAAGGTATCATGCATACGCAAACCTATATATAATAAAATTCTAGTTGTGAACTTTGAGAGCTAATGGTTTTCTAAAAAAAGTAATATAAACAAATAAAAACTAAACTAATTTAAAACTTTAAAATAAAAATAGTTTAAATTCTCTTAGAAAGCAAAACGGTTCAAAATTTTTATACCCCACACCACGTATGGCACAAGATGCATTAAGTTTGTACGAATGCATGCAACACCCAGACGGACTTGGAACATGCCCTCTATTTATTGTACCTATCGATTCAGAAACTGATTTTAAGCTTGTCGGTCCTTCTGTCCACCTTGCATAGGTGTATTCAACTTACAAGCCACAATTTTCGAGGTATTGTGATGAAATTTGCTACACCAGCGTGTTTTGACACATAGACGGACACTATTAAAAATGGTGTGGATCCATATCACTTTTTCGACCACTATAACTATACAACATTTTGAGAAGTCATTATATGAGTACCAGTAAGAAACGGTAGGGTATTTAATGGACCCACTAGGATATTTTTACTTGTTTTTTGTCTTCCAAATATTTAATGGAGGACCCACTAGGGTATTTTTACTTGTTTTTTATCTTCCAAATAATATACGTGTGTCTACATATATATTTTTATACCGTACACTACTTGTGGTAAAAGGGTGCATTGAATTTGGGCAGATGTATGAAACACCCAGTGAAATTGTGATACGCCCACCTTCTACTATGCCGTTCAATTTGGAATCATTTTCTGAATCGATTTAAGCTTGTTTGTCCATCCGTCCGTCTTGTTTTCTTGTAGTCCACCTACAGGGCGTAATTGTTTGGTCCGCTGACGTATTTTGACTCAAGTGCGACTTCAAGTCCCAAACTTTTACCAAGTCCCAAGTAAATTAAACTTTTAGTATAACAAGAGATGTCTTATACAATTATGTGATTTTTGTTTTTGTTTTTTAACTAATTTTTTTTTCTGGTGCTAACTGGACTAAGACAATACGATCTTATAAAAAAAATTTGTATCACATCAGTGCTTATATGCGATCACATTTAAACGCGCATTTTAAGCCAACACAAGTTTAAGTTCAAAGTTTCTTAACAAAACTATTTATTTATTTATTCTTTGCGCTTTTTGAATAGGAAATCAACCAGCGAAAGGTTTTGTTTTTATATTTTTATTACAACCAACGCAAAATGCGAGCTATTTAGTTTTCATCTAATTTGACAGCGGTAAGAATTTGAGAGGAGAATGTATAGAAATCAACGGGTGGTGTACGGATTTGAGAGAGAATGAGACAGTGTATATATCACCTGTTGGGCATATGAGAGGGAAAAAAACGAAAATCATTAAACAATACAGAACGCTTATACGTGAAGCAATCCCAGCCGAAAGTGGAAAGTGCTAGTCATTGCTATGCGATGACTACCGTTTTTTTTTTTTGCACCATACATCTTCTCGCCATTCTCTTAAGGTTTGGAAAAATTTGCTTTTGATTTTTCAATGTGTAAGAGAAGGTTCTTGGTTATAAACCAAACATTTCATTGTATCAAAAATTGAAATGTTTCTGTATGTAAAGACGAAGCTCTCCTTTACGAAACATTTTTTTGCAAAATGTGACTAAAGAATCAGGGTACGAAATAAACAAACACCATCAGAGGAAGATACCGATAAAATCGAAGTGAGCACAATTACTGTAACAACCCTGTAAAGATTACTCACTTGAAATAATGACGCGCAGGTGTGCGACATGGGCGTGGGTGTCGACTTTAATAAGTTTGTATGGATGCATGTAACACCCAAAAGACTTAAAATACAACCTAACTTAAGTTCATCTGTCCGTCTAATTTTCTTCTTTTTTTTTTTCAATGGCTGGGAAGCCAAATTGCAAATTACTTATTGCAGACTACATAGAGTTCGTTTTTTTTTTTAAATATACGGAATCATTGTTTAAAGTAAGAGATACGCATTTATTTACTGCCTTTGTACTCATTTGATTTTTTATTCTCTTATGTTGAAATTTGATTATTTTATTTTTATATACCTAGTTCTGGTTTGAATTTTTCTATTGATTCAGTGCGAATTGTACTGTGCGTTAACTAGTTGCTTCAATACCTTAAATTGGATCTTTAAGGGCCTTGTATTGTTTTCTGAATTCTTAAATAAATAAATAAATGAATAATCGTGTGGAGTCAGATCACGTCTTTTAACATTCTTTCTAGACCTCGCAACTTTTTTGATACAGCTCTTAACTTTGAAAGAGTCTCCCTATGAAAAAAAATTGCAATATTCAAAACCTGTCGATAAAATTCTTGAGTTATAGAATTTCCCAATTTTTTTTTTTTTTTTTATATGAACAATCACTTAAAGGACGTTGTCTGTACGCGTAGCACGGTGGCCGTAAGAAAGAAGTGAGGAAAGAGAACGCGATGGGGATACCGTCGACCGCAGTCTAGTGAGTGCACAAAGCTCGCCACGTTTCAGACCAATAGATTTTCTTAAATTAATAAATAAAAATAAAATTAGTTGTTTCATTCTCTTGATCTTACAATACAATAAATTCGTTTATAACTCTCCATTCCTATGGGGAGAAATGAATTTTTAACTTTGGCAACTATAGCTGGACAACAAGACTTCAAAAAATAACAACACAGCCGCATATATTTGATTTCTTTGATTTGTTAAATTTCTGTTCTACTTTGTTTTGTTTTATTTGCCGTCTTATTAAGTTAAATGTTTATTGATTAATTAATCATGTTAAATTTAAATTGCGCCATATGCACTGAATTGTTTTCACCATCCGATGAAGTCTATGTTACCAAATGCGGGCACATGTTTCATTTCAAATGCCTGGGACAGTGGTTAGAAAGGTAAAGTACATAGCGATCAAATTTTTGCTTAATATTATTTTTTTTTTAAAATTCTATTTAGATCGAAAACATGTCCTCAGTGCCGTAATAAGTGCCCCGAGCACAGTATAATACGTGTATATTTCAATTTAGCGAATTTGGATACAAGTCGTGTAGACATTGGCTCATTGCAAGAACAATTGGACAATGCAAAACTGAAAATTAAGATGAAAGAGACTGAATTAAAAACTGCTAATGACCAGATCAAATCCTTAAATGATATAAAAAAGAAGTGCATGTATGTGAATTATATATAAAATATTATTTTTCGAATTATAGCAAAATATTTATAAAAATAGGAAAACCATAACAGGGTTGGACTTAAAATTACAAAATAAAGATTTTGTGATATCAAGCTATGCGGAGCAGGTATGAACTAGTGTTACATGAGAGGAAACAAAGGAAGGAATATAAGAAAATGGAAATATTTAACAAAATGCAAATTTCAGTTAAAAATGCTCAAATCTCGTATTAAAGTAATGGAAGATGTGAGCAAAGAAAACAAGGCACTTAAGAATCAAATTGAGGCAATGGAGGGCATCAACACTTTACTTACAGCTTCTTCCGATGAAGCTGAAAAGTTGCTAAAGAGCAACAATGATATTAAGACCTTAGCAACTTGGGTTGCAACTTTAAAACGGTAAAAAAAATGAAAGAGCAAAAGATACTAAAATCTATTCAATTTCTTTATTTTTTTTGTTGATTTACAGAGAATTACGTATATGCGAGCATAAAAAATCTGATATGCGGAATCTTTTAAAGGTGGTGCAAACCGATTTACATAAGCAGACAGAAACAAAAAAGTAAGCATTGGAATGAAACTATTTTATAAATTTTAAAGGTCAGTGAAATCTGAAGATGTTCCAGTTCCCAAAAAGGCCAAGTTGGATGAAGAATTTGAAAAGATTAATAAAGAACTGATGCAATCAGCTAACTTTCAGCATCAAATATTGAAAATTGAAAATTACAACTTTTTACCACATAAGCATTCAGTTTCAAGGCCACGACCGAAGCAACTATGTTTATCTTTTGGTAATTTTGTTACATATTTAGTAGTAAGAAGAAGTAAGTAGAAGTAAATGCCTTTACCAAACATATAGCCGATGCAAGGAGCTTCTCGTGGAGCAATTTTTAAACCATAAACCATAAACCATAAAATTAGTAAGACGGTTAGAAAATTCCACGTTGGTCAAGAAAGTGTATACATAGTGAACTCGCTGCTGTGTATTATTCCGTGTTACAAACAGAATGACAAACTTTAATTTAAAAATGTAGCGCAAATTACAAGAATTTATTATCAAAGCATATACTAGTTTTATTTTCTATACATATTTTCGATATTTTAATGCCATCTCTGAACTATCTTATCTCTCCACAATCTAATAAGTCTATGGTTACTTTTTCCTCGCACTACAACGCTGCAATACAATGGTGTATTAAGTTTGCGCGGATGTACGCAACATCATAGATTCGATCTGAACTTACCTATCCGACTGTCCGTCCTTCTTAGTTTCTTCAATACCACTTCTGCAACAAAATTTGATAAGAAGAGAAACACGTCTAAAACTTACCGAAAAAGTTGCTTGTTTTTGTATTTTTAACAGAAGCATGAAATCTGAAATTAAAGCTTTAAAATCTAGCACAGCTCAAACATTAACCGCTTTTCATAAAATATGAAACCTATAACTTTTCTTAATTTTTCCTTATTTACTTCCTTGAAGAACTCATGAAGAGCGTATAACTCAACTGGAAAGCGAAAACTATCAATTGCAAGAAAAGGCATGTAGCCCCGAAGGCGAATTTATTTTTATTAAGAGATTCTAATTAAACATTTCTTGCAGCTTAAAACTTTAGAAAACCCTGTAGTGAACAATATAAATGGTATAAAAGATATCAGCATAGGTTTAAATACTGCGATGCTGCCTTCGCCTTCTCCGTGCCATAAAGAAGAAAAAAAGTGTTCAATCGTTGTTAACGTAAGCTTCAAAATTTTTATAAAAATCATACCACAATTCCATGTATTTTCACTTAAATAGGTCGCAGATACGAATTCTCCATATTTGAAAATAAAAGCTAGTAGTGTGGGATTGATGCCTCTGCTTAAACATGCTGGCGAGGGAACTGCTAAAGCAACTACCACGAAACTGGCTAATTTAAAAATCTCGCCGATAAAACGTACAACCAAATCAGAATTCCATAGTGACCTTAGCGAAAAGGTTTATTAATAATTTCCTTAATAATTGATGGCAGCAGTGAAATTCTATTTATTTTATGATTCATATTACAGTATTCAATTTTTAAAAAGCCTCGCATTGGAGTTATTGCGGCCGCTGCTAATGGTGTCAGTATAATTCAGACAAAAGATTCCAATTTTGTGTCCAACGGATTTGGCGGTTTAGAACGCATCGATCCATTTGAGCAATCGGTCAATGGTATAATAAGTGAAGAAATAACCAAAGAGACCGCAAATATTCCAACCAAAACTAGTTCCAGCATCAATAAACGTTTGAAGACAGGTTGTCTGCGCAACTTTAAAGTCAATAAATAATATTCGTATTTATTTTTTATATTTTTTTTTCTTCTCATTCATATAAAACAATTGTGTGTTAACAAGATTCATAAGCATTAAAAAAATTGCGCTAAAATAGAATAATTTTGTTTTTTAAAAAAAGTAGTAAATGAGAATTTTGCGGTTTCAATGCATTCAAAAATCTTAAGAATCACATGGACGGTCAACTTTATGTGATTGATGTTGGCATCACAGCAAAAGAACTGATTATTTTCCTATCGTTCAAAGCATGTTACGGCTGGTCATGTAGCTATGCTATTAATGGCGCGAGGACAAGGTATGCTTCTTTGTCCTTTTGTTGTTGTTGTAGTATTTAAGTATGTCTATATCTACAAGGAAGCAAATTTCATTCAAGCTGTTTTATTTAGCTTAAAGGTTTTCTTAAATCCTTGGTAAAGTCACGTTTCGTTTATTTCTTAGTATCTCGATTCTTAACTCGACCGTACCAACGTCTATAAACAAGCTATTCCAGAAACGTTTTCCTCATTTCATTAACTCTGCCCTTAAGCATAAGGCATTTACTAATTTCTAGCTTTTATGCCTCTCGTTTGTTGAAATATTTTGAAATGTGTTAAATGGTGTGAAGTAGGAAAGCACACAAAATATGTTAACAAACTGTTGTATCGTCTTTCTTTGTTTCCTTAATTCTTTGCCTTTTCATCAACCGAGCGGTAGAAATTTTTATCAACTTTATTTATTAAGAATTATATACAAGTGCAATTTAATATTAGCATAAATTGCTAGAGATGTAAATGTAGAAAATTGCAAATTTTTAATTTTTTTTTGGAAGGCAAATTCCACTTGCACTTTTTCACTACAATATCGAGATTCTTTTAATTAACATCCGTTTTCTTTTCTTTAAATGTGCAAAATACCATACGTTAAACATAAAGATGCCTCAAAATATGATAACGCCATGTCAACGTGGTGTGTGTTCGTAATTTTCCTTTAAAATTCAATGTTTTCTCTACAACTTTCACATTCGAATAAAAGAAGTTTATCAAAAGTGCATCACAAAAACCAAAACGTTAATGAATTTTTTTATATAAATATAAAATTTTTGTCGTGAGCCGTCTTTAAATTATTTTGGCTGTGAAAAATAAACACGGACATTAGAAATTATCAGCAACTAAGCTTTCACATCTACCTTACTTTGCCGGAGAAAACGCCCAATTCGTAGTGAAACAATATTATATTTCCACCCATCAGCAAACGTAACAAAAAAAATTAACTTAGAAACATGTTTTCTCTTAGCTTTCTATTACATTCTTCTACCAACGGCTTACAGTGAGCATGGCGATGGTCATGTCATAGTGTGGGTATGCATTGGAGTCAAGAAGAGAGTCGGAAAATTGATGTTTATGGAAGGCATTCTAAAAAAAGGAGGCTTATTTAAGGGTATTGAAGGGAAATTTGAAAAAAAGTGCTCAGAAATTTGGTATTTTGGAAACATGCCAATTCTATCAAGTTAACGACCTCAAGCATAAGTCCCGCTTAATTCAAGAATTTCTCTTATATAACTGGCTCAAATTGCTTCACTCTTTTCCATACTACCAATTCATGTTGGATTAATTAGACCGCCGTGTGCAAAACCACTCAATCTCTTCCGTCCAAGATCTAAAAAATAGACTACAAGAGGAATGGAGTAAAGTCCCTGTTTCCTATACAAGAAAAATTATACAAAACATGCCAAAACATATTATCAAATATTAATTCATAATAATATGCAGTTTTTTCTTCGTATCCTTCCTTATATGAAAAAAACTCAATATTAATGATGCTATCTTTTCTGAGTTCTTGAAGTTATTTAATTTTCTTGTATACTGACATGTTTTGTTTGTTTTTTTTTTTAATATTTTAATATGTATTCCCTAGCAGTGTAAAATAGCGAATTAAATTTTAATGTTTGGATAACGGACAAGGTTTAACAAGCGTTAATTTCTTGTCGAGTGAAAAAACTCAATATTAATGAGACTCACTCTGTACCAAAAAAAATAATAGATATAATCCCCAGCTAAATACAGAAATGTAAACGACTGGACTTTAAAAGCATTCCGGGATATTTCAAAGATATATTTTGTAAACTTTAATTATAATATTTAGATTAAATTATTATAATTAATTTAGTAATTTTTTCTTTCTTGGATTTTGGTTTGGTTTGGTTTACTGATCCCAAAGGCACGTTCAATGTAAAAGCAACACGCTTTAAAGAGACAGCATTAGGAACAGAGAATATATATCTTTAAATAAAAAGTAAAAAAAATCTTTAAATAAAAGTAAACCCTCGAGGAAAAGCGAAATCATAGCTTCCTTCACCCAAAGCCACAAACCCAAAAGCAATCAAGACTCTATTAAGAGCTCATTTCATCTCACAATTTCAATTCTATTTTCATCCGATCGTCACCCAACCTTGACAATAAGACAGAACTATGTTTGTCTATTGGCTATATATTTATTAGGCTTTTGGTATTCACCGAAATATTTGGCTGTATTCCCTGTTTACGTGTACAGTGGGAATATATTGCGTTATTGTATATAATTGAATATATAATATTATATATAAATAAATATATGTATATAGAGCCATGTATAGATATACATAGACATATATATATGCAAATCAAGTGTTAAGTGTAGTCAAAAAAGAAGAAATAAAAAAATAAGAACTACCATCAAAAATTTAAAATAATAAAAGTAAATAAAGTAAATAAAAACAAACCCTATTTTTATTTTGGAATGAATATTATATATAAAAAGGTAAAATATAACTAGGCATATTATAATTTTTATATTTGTTTTCGGGTTCGTCGTTTATCGCCACCGATTAATTTATCATTATTATCTATGTATTACATTTGTATTATATTATTATTATTTATTATTATATTTATTATTACTTATTATATTATTTATTCATTTATGGTTATTCATGGGATCATTGCCATAAAAGCTGGCTGGAAAAAGCAGTGCAACACTCAAAGAGGATAAAGCTTGCCAGATCCACTTCGATGAAATATTGAATAATAAACAGGCAACGTACATCCGTTCGAAGGACCGCAGCAGCGTTACGAAGAGCGAGAAACACCAAACTGTCTTCGCCTTCGGAGTACAAAGCCTGTCGACCGCGTTCTATCGCATATTCAGCTATTACACAATGACGTCCAATCGAGAAAATATAGTAGACATTTTGGAAAGAAATATACAAGTAATGGAAGAGCTAGGATTGGAAGTCAATGCAGTCGTCTGCAGCAAAAACTCCGCACTCTTTCGATTGTTCCCGAACCGACTATACGCGAAAACCAATATACAAACTGCACAACTATTCCCATTTGTTGCTGTGCTACTACTAATACATTATTGAAATAAAACCTCCAGAGAAGCTAGCTAGAAAGTTTCCGTGAAGTGATCTAAAAGATGCGCAGTTGACTTGCGATTTCTGTGTGAAACTGACAAAATTCGCCGACATCGTGCGTCGGAGCACAATTGACACTAATAATTGGTGTAAGCACCACAAATCTTTGAATGAGTGCCAATTATTTGCAAAATAATTTCAATGCTTCTTCACTAGCTAAAGAAGTAATAGAAATGATGATAAATTTTTATGAGCTAGTACAAGAAGGTTTGAAAACTTATCTTAATGCAAGGGTATCATTCTACGGGGAAGCCAGTTATTATTAACAAGTTTTGTTGATGTAATTCACGAACATGTCTTGAATTCAGTGTTATCATTATAATGTTATTAAATTATTGTATTATTATTCTTACATATATATATTATTATAAATATAATTTTTCCGAGGTCATAGTTACTATTATTATATTGCTTAGATGATATGCAGATGTGCGTCCACTTCAAAACGCTTCGAATTGGATTTCTCAACAACAACCCAATTATAGACAAATGCAAAGAATGCAATTTGAAGCTAAGCGTCCCCACTCACAATTATGCTTACCATAGCATTAAATAACTTCATCCATAAACTTAAATAAAACATTAAGAAGCTATAAAATAAGTATAAATAAGGGATATTGAATAAAGAAAGAGAATTCGTGATAACAGGATCAATTGCATCGTTTCATTCTGTATATGCTAGCTAGGGACGCTTCCAGCCGATGGACATTGGCATAAAAGGAAAGATTTGGGCCATTCAAGCCCAACAAATAAGTTACACAATTAAGAGTAATCCTTCATAGAGTTTATAAGACCGGACTTTGCAAATATATTAATTGTATACAACTATTCTCCACATCATAACATTGCACAATTGATAACGCGCCTATAACGTGACCTCCATGGTGTTGTGGGAAACCGTGAAACCATAAGCTGGAGAAGAGTAACGGCTAGGAATAAGAGCAATCAACCAACCAAATTTCTTGAATCAACTCTCTCGACTCACTTTCGACTCTTTTTTGCCTTCCACACATATTCTGCTGAAAATGAAATAAAATGCCACGACAGCAGTTTAACAAATTTTCTTAATTTTGTTAAGTTTTCAAATTGCTTCAATTCTAAAAGTTGTAAGGACCAAAGTCACGTAGTTATAAGTTAGTCTTATGTATTTAAAATACGATAAGTCTATTTCATTTCCCGTTTCCTTTTGTAGTAGGCAGTTTGTTATTCTCTTGTGAGTATTATAGGGATGCTGTCGTAAGTACGCACTATATAATACGAACGGAATGGAATGGGAAGAACACATTCGAAATAACTTAGTTGACATAGTTCGATTGTGATCAACCAACTGATTGGTAACACCAATTCGTGTTCGAACAAAAGTATAGACAAGAAGAAGAGGACTTTCGACTTCTTTCTTCGTGATCGAACCGCCGTTGAGGTAAAACGAAAACCAGAAAACTAAGATCCGTAATCATTCGTTAGGACTGCACGATGTAGGTAGATGTAGGTGACAAATCCGGTTTAGTGGGGCAGGGAATATTCCCCGCCGTCCGTGGACAAGTAACGTTAGGATTAAATAAGCATTTCAACACTATATAAGTAGTTTTAAGTTTGGTCGTATATTAATAAAGGAGTTGCATTAGAATGTGAATAAGTATTGGAATTTCTTCTTATTAAGGTAACGACGCCTGCAATAACCGCTGAGGCTATCCCAGCATTATTATCCAATTAGGAATTTCTCCCTAAATAGACAACGGAAAAATATCCTACTTCACAAAGCCCATTGTTCACAATTCATTTGAGAAGCTATGGAGAATTGGTTAAGGAAAACACTATCACAGTGCTTGGGTTTTGAGATGCCTGATGGTATGATTAAATATATAATGGTTATGAAATCCTTGAGAAATTTTATGAATACTCTGAAAGTCTGCTTAGCAACGAATGAACAAAGAGAACAAAAAAAATTCGATGGATACTTTGAAAGTCTACTTAACAAAGAATGTGACCGCCATTGTTCGTTTTCGTCAGATTGCAAAAACCTCGCAAAACCCAAAAGTTGAATAGCCGCAGCAAATCTAAAAAACATTAAAATTCGGCCGTTATCATGTCAACAAACTAACTCTGCGTTGGTGAAACAAGTCAATGATTCGCAACAACACCACAGAAATAAAAATCATTAATTATAATCATGCTATCACTGATGGCAGCGTTGCTGCGAAATATTTATCAACAGTAAGGTAAGCACATCAAATGTGCATATGAGCATACTCAGACATTGTGTTTTTAGACTGATCTTATGGAACTAGATGAAACTAGTCCCTTTTACGTGTTGGAGCTGTTTGGAGGATATAAAGTTTTGTCATGGTTCTTAGAACAAATTAAGGATTGCGAATAATTTGAAATATTTGTATGGCGGACGTTTAAATAGCATTATTAAATACATAGGAGACGGAAAGGCCTGCAAGAAAAATTGCCTAAAGATGAATTAAGTTCCTTAATAACAAAAGATTTAGACGAAGTGAACAGTCAAGATACATTAGAAGAGCCAACGTACACGGCTTTATCTTCGGAAGCTAGACAACTAAAAGTCTTGACTTCACACAACACTGTTGCCTTGATGGTAATACAATTTTTTTCTACACATACAGAGGTACATGTAAATCATTCGCATAACAAAAAAAATGCGCAAGAAATATTGGACAACCAAAGTAGTTTCGACCTTAAGGTAGAATTTATTAGACCAATTTATATGCCCTCACCAGACGGAATGGTATCAACTAAGCACAATATTTTAAAGGATGGAATGGAAAGAATTTATAAAAAACTTATCAACACTTGTCAAACGTAAATCATTTAGAAACCCTTTACATTTCTCGCACTTGTGAATAAAATGTTAGCATTGTCAAGAAGGGCTTTCACAAATTAAGTTAACTATTCACGAAAGCGACGAAATAGAAGGAAGGCCGGCCGAAGAAACACTTGTTGAATTTTGATGTGAAATTTAAAGGACGCTCGAAATTTTTTATTTTATGGGTGCCCATTATGTAAATACTTTTATTTTACTTTTCATTAATTTTTAATTATTATTAGCGGCTTGCGCTCATTTTCAAAAACTTGTTTTCTGGAACATAAAATATATGTTCACTTTTAGGTTTGTATTTAAACTTTGTGGCTTTAATGTCAGCAACTAGCAACATAGGGCCATTTAAGCCGAACTTCATGACAAGATCATATCTGGTTAACAACAAATCGTCGTATTTCCCGATTTTACAAACTAATCCAAAACAACAGTATTCTTTTGCCCTCCGATACCCAGAATTTTAATTTTTAAAAAATACATTTTAAACTTGAAGAGAAACACTTGTTGGAGAATTGAAATCCATTTAGTTTTTTAAATACACTTTTCGAAATTACAAAAGAGTTGCTAAGTAAATTATTCAAGTCCATTAGCAAACTTCATTTAAATAATTTTTATATCCTACACCACTTCTGTTAAAAGGTTATATTAAGTTTGCGCGGATATATGCAATGTCTGGAAAAACTTGGGATAAATCGGAATCACTTAACGAAACGCTCTAAGCTTGTTTGTCCGCCTGTCTGTCTTATTTATCGTGTTCAACCAGCAGTTCGTAATTTAGGAGATACTATGACAGATAGCTTTTTTGAGTGGTCACCATATAATGACTTATTTTGAAAAGTGATTATATGAATTGTATTAAGTGAAGTAGTGTAGAGCACTTATATGAAATCAATAATTTTTATATCCATTTTAATCCTCAAATACTAACAATTGGAAGAAGCTTTATATTTTATTTCAGAAAGTTTATATGGGTTGAGGTTTGAAGAGTGGTCGGATCCGATTTTCGTATCTCGCACATTCGTTTATTATTTAAATAA
Organism: Glossina austeni; assembly: GCA_000688735.1. Lineage (NCBI taxonomy): Eukaryota > Metazoa > Arthropoda > Insecta > Diptera > Glossinidae > Glossina > Glossina austeni. The sequence goes on from KK502506.1 coordinate 529,830, forward strand.
TTCAACGTTTTTTATCAAAAAACTGAAATTTTTTCTGTTTTGTAGGTGCTTAAATGTATTTTGATCAGCGACACCAGTTGGTGAATAAAGTGATAAAGTAATGCGAAGCTCCTTGCTTGGCTCTATAGGGAGTCCGTTGAACTCTACTTTCGTGGACAGTATTGTGGTAATCGTATGCTTATTCATTTAATTGAACTGAACTATTCGAAATAAATATTTTTATATAAGAAGCGAAAGGTAATCTCGTCTTACCCCAGTCCCTTCAATATGCGCTATTTACAGCTATTCTTTCAAAGGCTTTAAGGGAGAGTTTAAGGAGATTTTAATTAGATTTTAATAGTTATCGTAGATCTAAACTGGATTTTTATATACCAAAACTTCATTTGTACATTTAACAGAGACTTCACGTTAAAATATATCGAACACCTCTCAAATTTGGTACAGAAAACTATTCAAAACTATTAAAACTACGAACATGTGTGGTGATGTATGGTTAAACATCCAGTTACCGATAATATGCCGGGGGAGGAAAATCGCAATTCTTCTTCAGAAATTGATTATTTAGATACAAAAGAAATAAAATGTGATGGATAGTACTTTGAGTTTTTCATCTTGAAGTATTCTATCTTGAGCATTTCTTATACATACAAAATAGTCTTCTTTATCCTTAAATATGTCGAATGATGATGGGTGATGCAATCCTTCTGAACGCAACAGCTTATGAAGCAGAGCAGACGGGCCATGGATGTCATTACCAAAATCGAATTTTCACGGCGTGTTACGAACTGCTCCGATTGATCAAAATTGTCCCTGAGGCACACTAGCAACCCGGGCGTTCTTTACCTGCAGCTGCAGAAAGTAAAAACCAGCATACAAATCTACCCAATATTGCAGAGGAATTGCAAGAGCTTATTTTAAAACAGCAACAAGAACCTATGAAATTCAAACTGGATTGTGATCTTGAGACAAAACAAGAAGAAGATCCTAACACCAAGTTGAACAAGAAGAAGATTCTAAAACCAAGTAGAAAAAGAAGAAGAACTTTACACAAAGTTGAACAAGAAAAAAATCCTAACACCAAGCTGAGGTAGAAGATCCTAACACCAAGCTGAGGTAGAAGATCCTAACATCAAGTTGAAGTAGAATAAGATCCTAAGACCAAGTTACATAAGATGCACTGTGTCCCACTGTAGTGTTTTGATCTTTTTTGTCTTTTAAACAACTCGACCTAAATTCTTAAGGTTCGTACTTCCGCAAGCTAACTATAAATTTATTTTTGGTTCTTTTTGGGAACTTTTAAAAGAGGACTATCAACTTAAATAGCCAGGCCGAAAAGAATCATAGCAACAACTTTTTACGATAACGAACCAGTTCTTAAGTTTATGACAAACGAAGCAGTCGCTTGAATCAAGCATTCTTTATTAAGATATTTAATAGTAATTAAGTCAGCAATAATTAATTTGTGTACAATAGTTGGTAAAAAAAAAAAAATATGTATAAAATATGAACAATAAATGCGTTAATTAGGCATTTCGAATTTTACTAAATTATTTTTCATTAATCACCTCTGAAAACAAACTTATTTTTACACCGCTTTATATTAAGCAGCGAACAGATTATCAAAGCAATTACTCTTGTTATCAGTGGTTCGTACTTTCAGTGGGGATAAATATTAAGAGTTGAGTATCTTCTTTTCAGCTGTACCAGTCCACTCTTCTTTCAATTCAACATTGCAACCTAAATCGCGCAAAGCTGCTTTTATATCTTGATGCACACTGGGATGTTCGTTCAAAGCTACATTCAATAAGTCTTCTATACCAAATGAAAGCCAAATATTGCACTGTTCACGAGAACGAGATACCATATTCCGTACCGCCCAAGCACCATTACGCTGTATAAAGAAAAAATACATAACCAATACCTCACATATATATAAAGATATATAAGAAGCATAAACGAAATTACCTGAACTATTTTATTTTTCGGATGTGTTCGTAGGGTTTCAACAATTATCTCCGCTATGCCAGTTTCGAAAAAGATTTTACTATTTTCTTTAACTCGCAACGTCAAAGTTGATATACACGCCAAAGCAGCCGAAACCAGCTGTTCGTTTGACTAACAAAAAAAATGAAAGTTTCTGTAAAACCTTTACGCAACAGTAAAGTCTTTTCTTTCTTACTATATGTATTTGAAGTAATTCTTTGAGTAACGTCGCTCCACCTTCCTGCACGATGCGATTTTTTACAGTATCATTGCCTGCTAAGGCACGTAGCAATTTTAAAGCTTCACGATTTAAACGCACAACATTCAGATTGTTAGCCTAAATTATCATACACAAGCTATTTGAAACATTTACAGGGCCAGTACATGTACTACTAACCATTACTTGAAATACTAATTTAATACCACCTACTTCATCCACATTCATACAGATTTCTTGACGCACTGCCAAACAACCGATAGTTAGAAGCGAGTCAGCCAAAACATTGGTGTCTTCAAACTCTGAAACGGAAATTGACAGGTGTTACTTAGGGGAATATGTTTGTATTGGATGCTTGAATTAATTTCTTCCATTTCCGTCAAAGTTAATCCGTTTCGTCGTATAGACAGCAGTCATTGACGCTCAGTGCTTTTATGCTCATATATGTATTCAAACAAACAACAAAATCTCGTCTGCGTAAAATCTTAGGTTAATTACTTTGATTCTAAAAAGAAACCTCCCCCTAAATGATAGACTTTTTTAAGCCTATAGACATATATACATTGTTCGGAAATGTGTCTCTAGGCTGAAGAAGAAAACGTACACAAAACAGATCAGAAAATTTAATAACAAAAAATTGCAAAGAATATTTTATAAAGATTGGATTGAATCATTTACTACTGAATGATGGCGAGCAGCCACAGAATTGTTAAAAAAATTTTTGCTATTATGTGGCATTACTGCCCACAAAACCGTTTAGATAAACTTTCGAAATAAACCATGGCCATATGTTAACTTACACATCGAGATCAAAAACCCCGAAGTGATCCTTGCATTTCTTGAGATATCCGGTGGATATGTTTTCAACTTCTGGAATGGCGGAATAATCAACGGTAAATGAAACAAGTAAGAAAGGTATATTTGGCGCCAGCCGAATCTCGCGATCCCACCACTATGCTTCTCGTATTTTACTCTCCAAGTTCTTCGGTTCGTAAAGAAAATTTAAAAAATTTCAGTCTTCTAACTTTTGTAATTTCATACTAATGAGCAAAAGTCCACAAATTTTTGTTAAGAAAAGCGTAGTTGGGTTCTGTTTATACTCCACTGCGGGCTTCTGCTCTGACCAATTTGGCCCATTTTCAATAACAACCTGCGTGCAAAAACTTCCAATGTTTTTACCATATTGGAAATCGATATCTTCATTTTTGCGACCAGGAGAGTGTCAACAACTACAATCACAAACACACACAGACGGACAAACACGGCTTAATCAACTCAGAATTTCACGCTGCCAAGCACCTAACGAACTAAACCTAAAACGTTTATAGTATGCAGGGCATCTTTTTCGAGAAGACATGAGAAGTTGTCTCCATTTTTGATTTACTTTAAAAAAGGATATTTTTCTCCCGCAATGATAAATTTCTTTTTAATAGCATTCTTTTCTAGTTATACATACACATGTATGCGTATATATACATATGCATATATATACGTATATATATATATGTATAAATAAATAAATTAAATAATCTTCTTAACGCAGTATATAAAAAATCATGGAAGTTAATTCAAGTATTCATAAATGCATAACAAAGAAGACGCGTTTACCTTTCAGCAGAGCGGTCAGATCTTTAACAACTTCATTAGCAATCTGACAAGCATTTTCATGAGCACTACCAAACTCTGTACGGATATCGTCATCAAGCGTCAGATATCGGAAAATGGCTAAAACTTCACGCAATATTTTCCCATTTTCTTTGCTAACGAATCGTTTTAATTGTTGCACTATATTTGCATTCATTATATTTTGGCGATTAATTTCGTGCATAACGCAAGCTTTTTGGAGCCATTGTAAACACAAACAAATAATGGATTCATTAACATTGGTATCCAGCAAACATTTTGCCAAGGATAAAGCGTTAGCATTGAAAATGTCCGGTTGCTTGTTGGTAAGACTGTTAAGGCACTTTAGAATAGCCTCCAAAACCTCAGTGTTCGAATATTCACCGTTACTATTTATGCGGGCTTCAAGTAACGACAAAAGTATAGAGTGTGCACCGTTTTTCGAGGCTAATACCCGATGCGGTATTGACTTTTGACACTCTTCATGCAATGTGTATAAATATTGCAACAACGCCTCGTCATTTGAAGATTTATCATCTATATAAGATTTAAGATGCTCGATTGCTTCGTTGAGTATTGGCTTCCCACTATCAGTGTTAATCTTTAAATCTTTAACAATGTTGGCCAGATTGATACCCTATGTTTAGATTAGCAAAAGTAATACTTGTATGACTCACTCATTGTACAACAGCATCAACTTATATACCATAATATCTAATAGTGCATTGAAGTGTAAAGTACATTATTTGTGTTTCAATATTTAATTTGTTGTACATAAAAATATTTACATACTTGAGCTTCAAATTGCTTGATGGTTTCCTCTTTGGCTTCATCAGGGCTCATGGAAAACTCCACAACATTTTCCTTAACAATATCATCGAAAGTATCTTGCGAAATCACTTTTGACATTATTGAAACCTCCAAGTTTCTTTATAACTATACCTTAATGAAGGAAAATCAGCTTCCCACGCACATAAGCACACCAATAGATTTGTATAAAATTAATTGTGAAAAATAAGTAATAGGGGTTAGTTGCGTTTACTGGAAAAAAGCGTTATCAAATCTTTGTCAAATAATAGAATTGTTTTTCTAATTTTTATTACCGAAATTTACTAAATTTAGAATTTTTATATCAGCTGGAATGCAACCAAAAGATACTTCCTTTTTCTGTGGTTCTTCTTTTGACAGTGTTATCAACTGCAGAGAAAAAAATGGAACTTTGTTCTTTAAAACAACTACAGAAAGCGCATATAGGAAAAATTTGATAACTTAGGTTCATATATGATATAAAAACCAATTACAGTGAAAATACAGCTAAGATCAATTTTTATTTGGTTCGACAAATCATGTTAAGGCTGAATCGTTTCACTCCACGCAGTTGACTTCAAAGTAGTCGGAAAAGTTGAAGCCAAGGAGGCCCGTAATCGCTGTTGTCTATTCCAAACAGATGTAAATGACTTTAAACTCTTCGACTAAATTACTTACAAAATTTTAAGATCTTTTTCGAATATTGGAAAGTTAGATGATGTAAGCAATACATATAAATATTTATAATCTAAATTTACCTTCCATTTTATGAAAATTTATAATTTAAGTCCTGGATGTATAAGCGAAGCTTCATTGCGTCAGCCCTCTATGTTCTTTGCCAATGGGAGAAAAGCGTATTATGATACTCATTAACGTACGGTTTAAAAAGCATAAATAAATTATTTATCTAATTTAACGTATCTTAAATCGCTTCCAGCCTAGATGTTTTCTTAATCTCCAGATTCATAGGTTCACAGTTGCAATAATAAATTTAAACTTTCAACAAATTTAAAGTTCTGGCAACATCATATAAGAAAGAGGAAGAAAAAACCTCTCGTGTACTATGCAAAGATAATTGAATTCGTCACATTTTTCTAATGAAAAAGCAAAAATTCTCAACCAAATAAAGTCAAATTTTTGAAAGACAATTTTGGTGAACAAAATCATTTTACATATTCCGAATATTTAATATATCTTTTAAAAATCAAAGAAAGTTGTGAAAGAAAAGTTTTTCCCTAGAAATATGGCGGACGATTGGGGTAAGTTATTAAGTAAACATGCGGAAATCATCCAATGATGCTACCTTGTCATCTGCAAGGAATTGGTGTAAACGGGTATATGATCTTGTGCCACAAATGACCATGTGGTTACTTTTAGTTATCATTTTAAATTTTTGCGATGACAAGGGATGCTAAATTATCTATTTTTAAATTTGCACATATAAACGGAGCAATTGCATTATTAAAAAAATTCTATTCTATATAATGTAATGCGAAATAATTGCTTGGGAATTTTCTGGAAAATGCTGCCGAGTCCATCATCGTTACAAAACCTGCCGTGCCAAGTAATGTTAATAAATGGGCTGGCGAAGATGAAGCTGATGATGTTAAAGTAAGCTAATAAAACGTGACACGTGTTATGTTTATTGACATTTGCATTGAAAACTGATATTTCTTTTTACATACATACAAACGTATGCAATAAATAAGAGTTCATAGAACATAGAAAATTCATAAAAAGGCTTTCGTTTTTTGCAGGATAGTTGGGAAGATGAGGAAGAGAAAAAAGACGAAGAAAAGGTTGAAAAAAGAAATACAACTACGAAAACGCCGATAAAGCCAGCTACATTACTGGTAAGTGTCGTGTAGTGAAAACATTTTTTTAATACAAAAAACATAAAATGAGATTAGTATACACGCATTTATATTTTAATAGCTACTGCAGGAAGATGCTGAAGAAAAACGATTAGCTAATATGACACCTGAAGAAAAAGTTGCTGAAAAATTGCGTCTTCAAAAACTTCAAGAAGAAAAAGATCTTCAAACTGCTTTGGAAACACTTGGTATTTTACCGGGGGCTGATGTGTTAGATGCATTCAATCCGCAAACAAAAGAAGAATTTAAAGAATTTGGTACGACGCTTAGCTGGAAAATTTCCGAATATAAGGACTCACCTCATTTTCCTCAATTCGCTGAAGATTTAGTGCGGAATATTTGTGTAAATCGTATGTGAAAAAAGAAGCAAACTTGATCACCTTTCATTTTCTACTTTTACCAATAATATCCATAACATGTTTACAGTTGCGCCTGCCGAATTAAGAAAGATTAAAATTTTTGTTGATAGTCTACATTCGGAAAAGCTTAAATTGGAAAAACAAAATACAAAAAAATCTTCCAGCAAAGGCAAAAATAAAGCAACGATAAGAGCGGACACTGATGTATGTTTATTACATTATTATACAATAATTGCAGGCACCTCAAAGATTAATTAATATTTTTATTATTTCATATACTTAGGATATTGATGATTATAAAAAATACGGCAATGACTATGACGATTTCGATGATGACTTTATGTAAATAATATAACCTGCACTAGGTACATTTTATTGTGCTGTTTTCTCTGCTCGTTGTCTCTCCGTGATGCTGCAATAATTGGGCTCATTTTTTACTCCAATAGCACACGAATTAAAAGTTGAAAGCCTAATTTTTGTTAAATATGAAGTGTCATCTACTTACGTAAAAGCTTGCGTGTTTTATAATTAATAATACATTAACACATAACTGCAACAGAAAGATATGTAAATTCGAGTCTAAATACAGTAACAATAATACAATTTATTTTCAGGTTAATTATTTATAAAAAAAAGTAATCATTTTTTGCTTTTTGTCAATTTTGATTTTGTAAAAAAAATAAAATGTAAAAATATAACAAAAAAATATTTATATTTGTACAAAAACTTCCAAGAATTATCTTAACTGTGTTAAAAAAAAAGGTTTGCAATATTAAATTTAAAATGGAATGAAGTGTATAATCATTTGCCGTGCTTTAAGATGCCGCAAGTGCACGAGCATGCTGCAAAAACTCTAATATCCAAGTTCCGGCTAATGCCTACAAAATATAGCCACAGTCAGCTTACATTTTTTATTACGCTTAGAAAATGATCCATAGGTCCACGGTCAGTTCAGCTCATACGGGTCGGAACTATTTCCTAATCTAATACGCAATGGTTAAATAACGCACGCCCCTCTTGGCATTTGTTAACGCAAAAATTGTATTTAAAGGATGAAAGTTAGAAAAAATATTCCAAAATATTTGAATTTAACTTATCCTATGTGGGATAAAAGAAGTCTGCGGAGGAAAGGCGTTTTTTGGATGTAGAATTTTTCCTTTTGAATATATTGTCAATAGATAGTTTAAATCAGACGATGTTGTTTGTTAGTATTTACCTAGCATTTACTTCATTAATTTACTTCATTAATTAAATTCCGGTACAGAACAAGTCATTTGAATTTTATGTACACTTCATATGTCTCTTTTCAATTGCTTCTAAGTCAATTTATTTTCTTTTTATTGGATTTTCTGAATCATTGTAAAAAACACACTCTAAAACCCCTATAGAGTAAATAACTTCTTGACCAGTTTCACATTTGGAATACATCTAATTGCGTCTCTCTGTTCGTGTGCACAATTGTGTAGTATCTGCGGTAAATATTCTCCCAGCATAATACGTTCAAAGCTCGCTGATATAGATTACAGAATATTGTCTAATATTATATTAACAATAGCACCGTCTCCCACTAAAAAATGTATTTTCTTAATCTTTTTGAATTAAATTAAAATCTGCTCCCTATTAAAGGCCGATTTACCATGAAAAATGGTCATTATTATAATTAGTAATTTATCTGCCATATCTCACTGCAAAGACTCTTTCGCCCCAGTCATAAAGAACAGTACAGGTAGAGATATCATCATGACATCATTGAGAATTACTATTGCACACCGAAATCTCTGCAATTTGGAAAGTTTGATAAAACTGCAAAGTTTTACTGTGTCCTCGGCGTACATGGAAACGTACAAATACTAACCATACATCAGACTAAAAATTCATCACGGTCTTGCACACCACTCTAGAGGTGCCGTAATAGGCTCGTTGCCAATTTTTTTGAATGTTTGGCTTGCCTGTAGGTCTACAACACTATAGACTTAAAACTATAAGAATAAATAAATAGAAGCCCCGTTTATACATAACATACATACATAAACACGTAAAACATATGCATAAATACATCGCAGGTGTGTTGATATCTGCAAAGGTAAATTAATGTAATTACTAAATTTTATATATTATACAAAGATGAGCACAAGGTTACCATTGGCCAATAGAAGTATCGCATGCGAATGCTTGTGTGATACTCAGACAATCTTGCGTAATGAGGCGGTAATGGGCGGCAATCAACGGCTTATAGTTGTCTTTTTGTGTAAAATTAAATAGAAATAAGGATAAAATAGAGATAAACACAAATAGGATAAACATTATGATGTTAATGTGAAACGAATGAAAATAAACAAAAGCTACACATCTTTCTATTAAAATGTATAACCCATCATAGCGAATACCCGATCTGTACATAAGTTTATAAATATGCAAAATTAAATAAATATTTTTCGAATATCAATTCAAATGCAAGGCAAAAGTTTGTTTGTTAAAAAACACTCATTGTTATGAGCTATGCGTTACCGCTTCTCAAGCTTTTAGACAGAAAGTTATTTCTTAAAAAAAAGCTTCAATAAACTCATTCAACTTCTTTTCATCCATTTGCTTATGAAAATGAAAAAAAACTAAAAAGATGAAAATGAAAAAAGGTAAACAAAATATCAAAAAATTCTCCCCGCAACATTCTTATTTTGTTTATGTTTCTATGACACGTGTTTCATCCGGCTGTTTGGAATTTTTTAATAAAAACTCGATATATGAGTCGATGCATATTTATTTATTTTATTAATGGAATTTAAAAAAAAAAATTTATTTTTAATATGAGAAAAATCAGCCGGGCCCTCCGATATTTATTGTAGTTGTCAATGGATCTGCGATAAGCATTGAAAAGTTATTCTTTAGTAATAACGTCCAATTTGGCTGATGAATTAGTGTCACCTAATTCACTACCCGATTCATCCAAATCCGATTGAAGATGATAGATCTAAAAAAACAAATTGTTATTTCAACGTATCTTACATCAAAAAAAAAAAAAAAACATAATTATACTGTCTTTGTGTCTGGTATTAGCTAGCAAGGTTCTCTCGATGTGAGGATCTAAAAATAATCGCTTTTCTTGACTTCGCTTCACATATTGATGGAAGCATCGCGCTGTCAATTTGCAATGATAGCAATAAATAATATGGGGCCCCGTTTATACATAACATACATACATAATACATAAATACATAATTAACTCTAATCTAAATAAATTGTGAATGCTGCTGTGGACCGGTGTGTTGATGTCTGCAAAAGAAAAATATGGTGATTACTAAATTTTATAAATAAAGATGCCCACAAACTTATCATTAGTCTATGGAAATATCCCACACTGTCTTCTTGCAACATTCAAAGTTTTCAAAGTTTGTATTTCAATTATTTAAACGATCTTCCGAAGAGAAAGTGAAAAATGGAAAAACTTTAACTGTATAAGCAACGCATGGTTGCTTCATATGTTCCTTTATGAAATTGATATATTAAAGGAATTATATTTATTTTACAATTAACTCATTTGTACGTATTTTCATGCATTTTCAACATTTGATCGTTATTGTCCATTGTTCTTGCACACGATCTGCGTGCGTTATACACAAAAAAAAACCCACAAAGACTAAAAGAACAATGGTGAACAATAATCAATATGGCGGCAAACATGAATACATGAATATAACGGGCCGATATGAATATAACGGGTACGAAATTATTCGAAATTGCTAGCAACTAGATATACCAAAGGGATTCCGAGGGAAATTATGGGAATCTCAGATGAGTCGCTTTCTCAATACATGAAATGAATTTTTCGGGGTTCTTCTCATTTTACTTTTATGGAAATGTTTCACAAATTTCTTCTTCTAATTTTTAACCTTTTTAATTCCTTTTTCTAAATTTTTTTTCGCAATTATTCACTTCTTACAATTTCTTTGTGTAGTTGTGAAATGGTTTTGTTCAAACTAATTGAATTGCATTGAGTTAAATTTTCGCTAAGACGGGTAAAAGCCGTTATCTGGTTTTTCTCTTTATAAAAACATACCCTTTTGTTTAGAATGAAGAGAGAACAGAGTTGCTTTCAATAAATGCAAATATCCCGCGACCATGATAAAATATCCCACGACAATGCTAAAAAATATCCCGTGACAATGATAAAATATCCCGCGACAATAACATTATCTCCGACCCATGATAAATGATGATGATGATGATTGGTGGAAACGGCGTAAATTTTTATACACTAAGGAAAAAATCTTTAATATACAATTATTCTAACTAGAGACTTTTTGCGAAAAGTGCTGTAGCTAAAAACTATTTGGATGTTAACAGTTTTGTTTATAGCATTGATAGCTGGACTAATGTAACGACGAAGATTTTATCATATTTGGGTTTAATTAAACACCTGGCTATGTCACGAGTAGTGATTATCCCAATTTGCGAATATCGGTGCAAATGGTTGTAGTGAATATGCAATTTCAATATCAAGAGTTTGTGCTACACAGAGCGCTGCTCAGCAAAATGCAGTGTATACATATGGGCCCTATATGTCATTGCATCCATCTTTGAGAAGCCAGAAAATATTTAATATTTTAATTTTTTCTTCAAAATTAATTCGTTGATTTTAGAAAAGATGGAAAATGGAAGGAGGGAAATTAAATGAACCTCCTATATCAAGAAAGTTATCGATAATATTTAAATAATAGACTAACGAAAAGTTGTATGGTGCAATTTGCTGGTTACAAGTTAATGAGAAAGGATTTCTAATTTATAAGTTTTGCATAGAGGTACATGTAAGTTTTCTTTCACTTTTAATTGGGGGAATCTCCTATTCTCGTAACACAGTGACGGCCGGAAAGAAGCACAAGCGAAGAAACGAAATGAAATACCGAGGTGGCCGCAGTATAGTGGGTCTGCGCGTCCAATCGATAGGTGTTATGTCTTGATCGACTGAGCACTCACTATAGCTACGACCAGAGTAAATTTGACCGAACTGCCAGCTGGAACCGCAAACAGTGACTTGATAGTCGCGGTTCTTACCTACTTGGCCACTATTGCGAAAATTACACGGAAGAGGCAAATTGACCTACGCTCCAAACGGGAAAAGTGGGAAAGTTTGATCGTCTTTACGATTGTTGTTATATCAAAGAAATTACGATTGTAACTTATGAGAGCTTAGTTGGACTGGAGAATGATTATTTGAAAACAAAGTGGTGCATGATTTTTTGAAAACAAAATTAGTGCGAATTTGAACTGGAGCTAATTACGTCAGCAATTGTCAGTGGTTGAATATCTAAGTGCATACGATTATTCGGTGTTTGGCAATAAATAAACAATGAGGTATAAAAATAATCGAATGGAAACTCTATTTTAGTCTTTCGCATAAGTGACTGCGAAATTCCTACGTAAATTCAAGTGTAACAAACAACAATCAATCAATTATTGGAAAAAAAGAGACTTTTATTTAGGCATTTAAAATATCGTACAAAAGTGTTTCATTTATGCAATATGTTTCTTTCCGATCTCATTACATACGATCATTATTGTCAAGTGTTATGAATTTTCAATTCATTAGAGATTTTTATTACAAAATTTAAAAAAGAAAACATTTTCATTAAGAGTATAATTTTTTATTAAAAACAGTAGAAATACATGAAAATCAATTCAAAAAACTAACCTTAATGCATAAGTTGCTCATTAAACTTAAATGTAGATAAATTTTGTGAAAAGTTTATAATAAAAATGTGACAAAAATTTGTGGCAGTTTCGTTTGAATATCAAACGAAAAAAATATATATTTAATTCCGTGTTAAAGAAAATTTCAAGATAGAAACAAATTTAATTTTTGCATTCCATGCAAGCATGGTGGATCGCCTCGTGGACCTCTGGTGTTGCGAATTTTGCCTTTAAATACTTGCTGGTGGGGGTCAAATTCTCTCTGTGGTCCTTGGCGACTATTTGACCGTTCACCTCTTGACAGATATCTTCCCCTTTTTCGGTTGTCATTTATGCACTCTTCGCAGTCTAGCTGCTCACGAATGTATCCCGCGATCCCGTATCCTGTGAGCAGTAGCTTCCTTTCTTGTTGCTGAGCTGATTTGTGAGCAGATCTTAGAAGACTACCCCGTCGAGGCCGAATGGTGTGAGCTATTCTTCGGCCTGGACACTTTCGTACTCCATTTTGTCGACGAGGTAGTAGTCATCATCGAATCTGAATCCACTTGCCCATTTTGACACCTGGAAGTTTATTAGTCTTTCTGTTAGTTTCATAATTTCCACCTTCGACCTCGTCCTTCCTCTGCCGGGTGCCATCTTGCAGAAGTAATGTTCCAGTAGGCCCTAGCTTACCCTGTATGACTCGATAGTTTCAATAGGGTAGGCCTGCAGCAGCTCGTGCTTTACGTCGATGAAATTTTTAATAGTCATCCGCCTGTCCGCCGCTAGGAGGTCCGCCGCAAAATTTTCCTTCAAAAATCTGCTTACGTCTTGCAGTTCGGCTTTGAGCGCCTCCCAGTTGGTGGTGGACATGGAGCTCCGGTGGCATACGTTCGCGAACCTCGGTAGTATTGAGTACACCTGGCAGGTGCACTGATGTTTTGAATAGTTGATGAGTGCCTTTCCGTTGAGTGCCGCATACATACTTTGTTGTTGTAATGCCGCCAATATGAATAACGCAGGTGTACAACAGATATACATTGTTCAGCAGATTTGTATAGACGCTAGAAATTGCTAATTTATTTCAAAAGAGTTGTATGTCTCTAATCAACTATGCATTATGTCGACTTCATTCTTTCAGTAATTCATTAATTATTTCGCTAATTAATTAAAAAAGAAAAATCCTATGGAAACACAAGCATATATAAAAAACATTTCCTTTTGTAGGTAAAAAACTTGCAAAATGTTTGTATATTAATGATAATAGTGTATTAAAAATCTTTGAAAAAATTCATAAATAAAGCATGTTCCTACTCAGCTAAACTAATGCTGCTGTCCGACTTTGATTTGTTCACAAAATTGCTAAGGAGATGCCATCGAGATCTTCAGAAAAACTATATAAATCCCAGATGGGTCTCCTTTTAAAAATATTTTCAAAAAAATCTATATGAATGTACACACGTGTAATTCCTTCTTCCTCTTCAACAATTTAATTCATTAAATACAACACAAATTTGTAATTTAATTTTCGTAAAACTTCTTTCTCTTCAGCAACTTAACTTATTAAACGTTACACTAATTTTTAATTTAATTGCCGTAAAACATCTTTTTTTATATTTGCTTTCGATATATTTATATTTTTTTAATTTTGTTTTTGTCAAACTTCTTTGTGCACTTGTAAAATGGCTTTGATTTTTTGCTAAAATCCGTTAGCTGATTTTTTCCTTAACATCGTTTATAAAAAAAAGTATCATATGTTGAGAATGGAGATAACACACAGCTGCTTTCAATAAATGGCAACGCTTCGATTCTGTTAAAGTGTGAGAGAATTGAGAGAATCCTAGAATTCTATCGTTAAAAAGAGAAATACTGTTAAAAAGAGAAATGCAGGCCAATATTCTGTTAAAGAGAAAAATCGAGCCTTACAAACCCAATTGCGCAAAATTAATCCAAAATTAACAATTATTCAGACAGTTTAAGTCTATTCAGAAAATGATTCTGAATCGCTTGGCATGATAAAAGTGATTCTATTTCAACTTCATACACTATCCAAACTTGATGTACCCTTACAATATAGAAATATAGAACATAATTAAAACTAAAAAATTTTGGTCTTTTGTTTTGTTTATTAATAATAAGAATTAGATGCACAGAATAATAACATTAAAGTAAAATTTCGGCAGCTTCTTCAAATATAACTGAATATTAAATAAATTAAATTATAACGTTTAAATAAAAACCGTAAAATATCGGATTAAAAAAGTTACGAATGCACCGATTGTATGTGGTTTGTCTTGAACTGTTTCTGGCGGCAAATAATCCAAACTGCCACACAAAGTAGTACGCGGTCAACTATATTTGCAATTATTTGTTTTTAAATACTTTAATGCTTATCCCATATCTGCTCCCCTATCTTCTCCATATCAAAATTATCCAACTATATACTACTAAATATCCAAAATGCGACAAAACCAGAAATGTCATTTCAATTAGACACAGGAGCAGACATCACCCTTTGCAAAGTACACCTTTTGGAACATTACCCACTAAACAGCTCAGAATGTATTAACCTAACAGGAATAACCAACGGATGTATAGAAACATTGGGAATCACTCGACATAAAATACAATTAGTAGACCAGAACTTCCCGATAAAAACCGATGGAGTCATAGAAAGAGATTTCCTACACAAGTATGCATGTAACATAAATTATGAAAACTTCTCTCTTACAATTAATACACAAGATGACCAAGTTCAGCTCCCCATATATGATCAAATACTTAACAGAAACAACATATTTCTCCCTTCAACATGCGAAATTGTAGTCCCCATAAATCTCAAAAGAGACAGCGATGCTTTAGTCCTAAATTAGCAAATAGAAAAAGGAATATTTTTAGCCAATTCAATAATACTAAAAAAACGGACAAACACATTAAAACATTAAATACTTTAGATAAAGAAACCACAATAGAACAGCTACATATCAAAACCGAACCACTCAACACCTACGAAATAATAAAGAACACCAACGCACTTACTCAACATAATGAACAACGATTCCAACAAATATTACAATCCATAAAATTAAACACCGTGAACAACTCTCAAAAACAAGAACTCACAAAAATTTCAAACAGTATTCCATCTAGAAAATGAACCACTCACAGCAAATAATTTTTACACACAAAACATAGAAACAAACGACAATACACCAGTATACATAAAAAACTACAAATTACCCCAAACTGATACCATACATACTCAGGTAAAAGAATTATTACAACAAAACATTATAGAACCCTCAGTCAGCCCCTATAACTCACCACTCTTACTAGTACCCAAAAAAAAAACAGGCGACTAGTAGTTGAGCACTTTGAAAAATTGACATCAAAACTAAACAAGTTAAATTTCTTAGACTATGCATTAAGTCTACAAGGTGATATATTTTAATACATATCGAAAGAGATATTAAAAGAAAAATTCAACAATATTAAAAGGAACCGCATAAATATACTATTATATAAAGAAAGACAAAGAATATATGATATTAAAGAAAAGTGCGAATTAATAGAAGAATACCACACTTGCCCACACTCAGGACATTTCGGAGTAAGGAAGCCATTCCAAAAACTAGGCCAAAAATACATCTGGCGTAACATGTTCAAAATGATAAAAAATGACATAAAACAATGCCACATTTGCCAAACAAGTAAACAAACCAAACATACAAGAGAATCTCTCACAATAACGGATACACCGTCCACATCTTTTGAAACAGTGTGTATAGACACAGTAGGACCAATAAAACCTTCTAATAATTTCCGATACATATTAACAATACAATGCGAACTAACAAAATATATAATCGCACATCCTATTGAAACCACGAAACTTTAGATACAATCGAAAGAAATCACAGAGTTCACAGTAGTCGTTACTTTTTAGCCTTTGCGACAAACAATGATTGGGATTGGGACAAATGGATACCATATTACACTTTCGCTTATAATACTATCCCTCACGTAGAAACACAATATATCCCTTTTGAACTGATATACGGAAAATTGCCATACATGCCCAACGAAAAAATATTAGATTCAAATCCTACATACAAACTAAAAAACTACATAAATGAGCTAAAAACAAAGTTAAAATACTCTCTAGAAAAAGCTAAAAGATTTCTAGAAAAAGCAAAAGTAGCAAGAACAAAACTATCAGAAGAAAAATACACGAATCCAATTGATATAAACATAGGAGAACAAATTTTATTAAAGAAACACAACAGAAAGAGATTAGATAAACCCTATGAAGGCCCCTGTAAAGTAATAGATGTCAAAGACCCCAATGTAACAATTGAAATTAAAGACAAGCCAAAAACTATACATAAAAATTGAGTTAAGAAATACAATGTAAACTAAATTAAGAAATACAAAACTATAAAAGTTTATAAATGAAAAACTACAAACCAAATATAATTAAAAACTAGGGATACAAAACTATAAATATAAACTAAATACATAAGAAGAAGAATACTTAAATTAATTAATTAAGAACTACCGTTTACTTTGTTAAAATTCTCTTACGTGACAGAAAATTCTTAACATCTTCCAACTCATTAACCATTTTCTCCCTAAAACGGTAAGGGCGTAGTGTGATCGCATATCGAGGTTATGCATCCACTTTGAAATGTGACATAATTATATCCAATCCAGCATAATTTTTTTGCAAAAAGAAAAACAAAAATGATGTCATACTTCAGCTATTCTGCAGGAGTATTGCATTACAAAATGCAATACTATGCCCGGCGCCCCAATTAAAACAATTATTATTTTGCTTACGCTAGCATTAAGATACCTGTCAAATTTAGCATAAATAGCTCTACCAAAAATTAATAAAGTCAATTGTTATTAACAATTCAAATAAGCAATTCGTTGAATTAAAAGGCGTTCCATCCGCCAAAATAAAGATTGGCTAGGGATTGCTTTATGCCGAGCTTGATTGGCATTTTAAGAGGCAGATAGACTTGGCGGGCTGAAGCCGAGCAGAAAAAAAAAATATAGCACAACACCACACTATAAAATTTACAACATGGTAAACGTTTGTAACGAGTCTTCTTTTCGGCGTATGCTCGCTCCTACCTGGGAAGTCCCGTTCCAAAAGAAAATTTCTTAAAAAAACTCTGGGACCTTTGTATTTTCGTTGAAGTTAAAAATTTATTGTTTACGAGGAATTTGAATATTTATCGTATTTATAATTAGGGTAGACCGTATGCGATCAGAGATTTGAGTAGACGGGGGGAAAAAAACCAGCGTGGTGATTCGCGACATCACTCTTGTTTAAAATTATTTTCCGAGTAGAGCATGTAGCTCATTATGTATATACCTATGTATAAAATGACGAAATATATTAGAATGTGTATCCACAAGCAACCGTTTCGATCCATGATCTCGTGTAAGATACGAGTAAATAAGTATGGCATGTCACTCAGCGAATTGCAACATGTTCTTCGAGAGAATTTCTAACATACTCCCCAGGAAAAGATAAGGTATAATTATACTTTTGATAGGCATATATTTATACAAGTGCAAACGTATTGTTATAAACCGACATATAAGTTTCGAGACACAGAAAATAATAAAAGGAATGTTCGTGCAATGCCTGTTGCGTAGTACAATAAGTTTTTTTTTTCTATTATATTATTTTTTCCGACGATAACACACCGATTGCTTTTAGACTTTACGAGTGAACACTTATGCAGACGGATTTGTTATCAGTAAGGAAGCGAAACAACACACAATTTTTCTGTAGCGAAATATATATTTTTCAATGTGAGTTCTTTTCAAGCAAAGAGAAAGAGAGAAAGCTTTCCGTTGAAATTGCAGAATGTATAGAAACAAAGCGTTCCGTTAAAATTCAGGTCGACAGAAAAAACCCTCGCAGAATGTATAGAGAGAAAGCGTTCCGTTGAAATTGTAGAATGTATAGGGACAAAGCGTAGAAAGCATAGAATCTAGTCCTCAAAGTTCCTACAAATCTATCTATCAGAAGCGAATGAACAGGAAACATAAATTGCAGAAACTTAGTATAACTTCCCCTCAATCTAATGATAGGAAACTGTGCCAACCTGCCCTACTTGATTTCTACGATAACATAAATGAAGAAAGTTGCTTAGACGGCCCGAAGAATTGTGATATTAATAAAACATTCGTAATTCAAAAAGATACCACTTTAGAAAAAAATGTGAGTCGATACGAGGATGAAATAATGTCCCGGTCTTATGTGCAAACGTCAATAGCCAATTTTGACAATTTGACAGCCTCGCAAAGTTATTATTGCATATTATAGTGTAATAAGAAAAAAAAAAGAAAAAAAACAAGAAAGTGCAACAAGAAAAATTGGCTTGAAAGCTAGTAGTAAACCCCTATTCATATGGATGGATATCGCCTGCCTGATCTATTAAAATTAAAATTTGTGAAATAATCAATGAAAGCTTGGAAAGTTCAATATTAGACTTCTATGATCAATTCAATGGGAGGATTCGGACGCAAAAGTAGTGAACGAATAATCGAATATAACTCTGCATCTCGTTGAACCTCATCTAGTATATTTAAACAATTCTGGGATTTCTGGGTTTCTGATGGGTGCAGTTATAGTCGACACTTGCTTAAATTTAACCAAATGGTGTTGAACGTCTATAAGAAGGATAAACTGGCTGAACGTTCCCGGTCAATTGCTGTATGATACCGTTAACGGTAGTGGCCACGCTACCAACCAACTGACCTGGGTATGGTTATACTTATATGCGTTACTTATATGTATATTACTTATATATATATTATTGCTAGGCATATTTTTGTGTTTTGGAGACACAGCATATGATGAGTGGACTACAACGTATGTCCAACTTCCTAATATCTTTTTTTCTTATTATTTTTTTATGCGGACAAATCTTTGAGTGATAGAAAAGGAAAAATTATAAAAAAAAAAAATTGGAAGCAAATAAACCAACCTGGGTAAAAAAAAAAAAAAAAAAACCAAAAAAAAGAAAAAAAGGAAAACCCCTAAAAAAGCAAATCCGGTAAAAGGGAATTTAAAAAAAAAAGAACAAAATAAAAAAAAAAGAACAAAAGAAAAATCTTAAGAATAGTGCTAAAATGCCATAAAATCAAAAAAGCCGAGAAAATAAATCAAAGTTCAAAATTAATAGTGCAATAAAATTAAAGGAAAAAAAAAAAGAATTACATTGAAGAAAACAGAATCTAAATCAGTTTGGCAACTGACGCGCGCGAGACCGTACGATTTTGACTGTTCTTATTGCTTTATACGCGTTTCAAGGCTAAATATTTGTATTAATATAAAAGCGTTAAGGGTGTAAAAGTGAAGGAATTACATTAATTTTGTTGAAGTTTTGGAGAATAAGTCTTTTTCGTGTTTTTGTTTTTGGTGATAACAGCTTTTCTCTTGGCTTGCTGCTTGTGTGTGCTGTTTGTGGCCAATTTTTTCCATTTCCGACCTGTTTCGTAAAGTAAATTTGGAAAATTTCAATGTTCCAACTTTACTAATTTCCAGTTAACGAGCAAAAATCCAAAAGTTTTTGTTAAAAAAACGCTTCACTGCGCGCATCTGCTTCGAGCGATTTGCCCCATTTTTAATACCAACCTGCGTGTAGAAACTTCCAATGTTTTACTCCGTTTGAAGTCGATATCATTATTTTTGCGACCAGGAGAGCGCCAACAACACACACCATTAATATAAATGAGTAAATAGAGAATCGTTGTGAAAAAGCTTTGGTAAATTGAGAATCGTTGTAGTGTCAAATTTATCTCTAATTTAAGAGATAAGCACGGAGTTTTTCTGTTTGGCCTACACTGAAACTTGGGTAAAACCCGATCTTTATTCGTGTAAACTTTTCCACAATTCTTTTCAAGTCTTTAGAAATGATCGAGTGAATCGCATTAATGGCGGTGTATTAATTGCCATATCTGCGTCTGTCCGTCCGCCCGCCTGATATTTGTCCATGTAACTTTGTGTTCAAGATACAGGTCGCAATTTTTGACATATTTTGGTAAGATTTGGTACATTGATGAACGCTGTTGAAAATGCTTTGAATTGATCCACTTTTTCGGCCATGCCCTATATAACGTCCTATTTTTAAAAGTCGTCAACAGATTCCAAATTAGTATGAAATTTGGAATCTGTTTTCAGCTGTGGTAATTTTTTTAACCCTCTTTCATATAACCGTTCCTACGAAAAATAAATCTTTATATAGTAAAAATATATAGCTTTTAATATTCCACGGTCAAAAGTAGGTCATAATAGTGAATTGACATAGATATCTAACTTACCGAATTTGGACCACACAAGTCTATATTTGGGGATACGACGAATTCATCGAATATGCGGGTTTGCATAAAAAAATGTATTTTGGTCTATCATTACTAAAACGAGTCAATAACTGTATTAGGTGAAGTGTTGTAGGATATCTAATAGTCTTACTTATTTACACACGTCTTAAATAAATACATCTTAAAAGGATTACCACCAACATTAAAAGTGGAGAGTGGATTTTTTTGCGAGAGCAAATAGTGTACTCGTACGTTGCTACACACATTGGTTAAGATATCGACAAACAGAAAAATAGACAGCAAAAGACAAATGAGATCAATTGAGTTAGTAACTGACGTTTCACGGCGTAATGAAACCTTTTTCTAAGTTTTTGGATTTTC
>KK502506.1:561169-588320 GCA_000688735.1 Glossina austeni
AGAGAAAAAAAAAATTAGAAAAAGAAAAGAAGAAGAGAAGAGGAAAAGATAGTTAACAAAAAAAAATAAGACAAAGAAAGGAAAAACATAACCAAACAAAAAACAAAAAAAAAAAAAAAAAAAAAAAAAATGAAAGTGGTAAACGAAATACAAGAAAAAGTATAATAAAATAAAAGGGAATAAAACAACAAAGAATCCGACTCAAAGAATCCGACTCAAAGCGCCCAGGGCAGTTCTCATTTTCGTGTAATTATTTGTGCTACTAACCCTAGTTAAGCCTGCATGTTACTCAACTTCATCCGGAAGTTATCTCATCGCCATCATGACATTGCCGCTACGTTCACATGAGTGAACTCCCTGCGCCGAGATGAACTCCAAGCCTGCTTAGGGGTGTTTGACTTGGACGTCACAGTTACCGTCCAAGAGATGAAAAGGCGCTGGGCCCAATTCATCAACCAGGACCACAAGCTTGAGGTCGTCACACGGCTGTTAGAACTACAGACCGAGTTGGGGGCCCTCACAAGCCAGCGATCGTTTCCGCCAGCATCTCACGCGCGAACTGTGGCCGACGGGACATCAAGAGACGAGCAGGCACCCCTACACCCACCAACGAGCGACACATCGGACGGCCAAGGGGTACCGGCAACGCACTCCACTATAGCGACAACAACCAATGAAACTAGGGAAACGATTCAGCTCGCCGCCCCGATTGGCGGAGCACATCGCCCTGTCCCGACAGCGGCCAACACGAGACCTGTCATCGACGTCGTCAGCAGATGGGGGCTCAACTTTACCGGCCATAGAGAGCCGCTTGCCTTTATCGAGAGGGTTGAAGAGCTAGCAGAGGCATACGTCGTCGACAAAGACCGGTTGCCAGCCACCATGGCAGCCGACTCGAAGATGACATTCGTCGACGCAGCCAGCGCCCGACGGAGAAGTTCCAGGATTACGTGCTGGCCCTGCAGGAGGTGATGCGTCATAATGACGGAGGAGCAAAAATTGAAGCACATTTACATGAACGCACAACTCGAATACTTGTGGTATATACGGCGCCGTGACTTTACCCGTTTAGCCGAGCTAATGGAGCTCGCCAGCGAATTAGAGGCGATCCCGACGGGCATCGCGTCAAGCGAAACTCTCCGAAGAGCCTTTAGGGAACCCCAGAGAGGCGCTCGGCGGGGTAACCCACCAAAGCACGTGGCACGGACACCGCCACGGACTCAAAGCCACAAGGGAGACGAATGAATATGGAGCCGGAGTGTCAACGATGTGGTCAGAGCGGCCACCACCGACATAATTGCCCAAACCCACAGGTCTTGTACTGCTGGGCCTGCGGCCGAAGAGATGTACGGACTATTGACTGCTGTCGGCGGAAATTACGGGGGCGATGGGCCGCGAAACATACCAGCCTCGCGAACAGTAACGTTCGCCAATCTATGCAATGCCCACCACGCATAATGTTACCAGATGGGCACTCTGCGATACAAAGACCAAATCGTACCCAACCAACCCAACTAAATCGCTTTACATCGACCCGCTACAACGACACATACAATATACAATCACAACGTCCTTCTTCCACGCCGAAAGGTAATAGCGGCAATCCACTTCCCAGCAAAGAAAACCTAGAAACCTCGCTACGCAGCGATACGAAGCAGGGGCCTCACATCCATCGAAATCAACGCCTGCTGTGCAATAAAACTCGCCGGGGTAGGAATGCATACTCCGAGCCTATGATCAGTCGCCCCCAGCGTAATCAACGGCACCAAACCACGAACCAAGATTCACATCTGGTAAAAGTGGTTCACGCGACCAGTCATTCGTGTCCGATGGACAAACGAGCCACAGACATCCACAAGTGAACGTCCATGGTGAGTCCTCACCCACAGCCAGCACCTCACCTCAGGCCAACAAAGGGTAGACACCGTGTCCGACGGCGCAAACCTACTCTTCGCAGACAACAGGATCAGCGCAACCGCTATCATCACCGACCGACGAGTCACTGCTACTGTGGACACCGACGCGACGACCAGTTTCATCGCCGAAGATCTGGCGAGATCGAAGAAACCTGCAGAAGAGACCCTTACCGGATGAAAGTTCGCTTAGCCGACGGGACCGTATTAGAGACTAGCAGCGCGTTCACATTTCCGTTCCAATTCGGAGACCGCGTCACACACATTCGCCTCGTCGTCATGCCTGGGGCTGCTAGATTTTCCTCCTGACGTTTGGGCCCAAGCTGCAATGCGCGAACAGAACGGCTGCGTGCCGACCAAGCGGGCCCCCGAGCAAAGTATTAACGGCGAAGCCTACAGCCGAGACAATACGGATTCTAGCGTACAGAAGAGTCGGTGCGTTTCCCGAAAGTCCACGGACTATAATAGACGACCATGATTTAACCGAGGGGCCGCGACTCAGCACAGAGGACAAGCAACGATGCATCGAGCGTTTCCTGCAGCAGGAGTTGCCGAAGTTTGCAAACTTGCAGGGAGTCACCACTATCGCGGAGGACGATCGACCGTTTAAACTGCGTTATGCCACCCGAAACGCGGCTATGCAAGCAGTGATCAACGCTGAGGTCAACAAGTTGATCGCAAATCGACAAATCGAGCACGCCAAGAGCCCGTACAGTTTACCGATTACCCTAGCACGGAAGAAAATCGGGACCAGACGTATGTGCATGGACTTTCGCCACCTCAACAGCAAGTCGATACCTGACGCATACCCGTTGCCGAAAATTCACGCCATCCTCGACCGACTACGCAAATCCTAGTATATCGAGGACCTTTCCAGTGGATGGTTATTTCATTTGGCGTACATTCAGCGCCTGCGACGCCCAGCAAGCCCTAGACAGCGTGATCGGCCCGGATATGGAGCCACACGCATTTGCGTACCGGGATGACATCATCATCATCGGAAAGACACTGAGAGAGCAGTTAGCTAATCTGCGAGAGCTGCTAATCTACGAATCAACGTGGAGAACGTGAAGTACGAGTTATACCGCCATTTTCCACGGAGCAGTATGGACGAGGGAGAAGCAGTATAGAAATTATGCGTGCCATTACCCGTGAGGATCGATATCGTGCGAGACAACCATGACTAAACTACGACGGAACACCCCGGGATAAGTAGAATGAAACGGCGAGTTTGCAGCTGATACTAATGGCCCGGGAGGCACCGAGACATTGCCCGATACGTACGAAATTGCCGGAGCTGCCAACAATACAAACCGGACCAGCAGAAGCCGGCCGGAGGACGGCCCTGCCGGAAGAGGCGTGGTGGACAGTCTGTGCAGACTTCGTGGGACCACTACCACAGACGAAGGCGGGCCACACGATGCCTAGTGTTTGGAGACCGGTTCTCTAAATGGGTGGAATTAGTCCCGCTCAAACGGGCCACCGCAGCCGCTCTGATAGACGCCCTCCAAGAGCGCATCCTCTGTAAGTTCATCACACCGCGAGAAATCGTTACCGATAATGAGGTGTAGGTCACAAGTAGGCGCTTCCAGAGCTATGTCCAACGGATCGGAGTCAAGCACCGGCTAACAGCACCGTACCCTCCCCGAGAAAACTCTACCGAGAAGGTCAACCGAACCGTCAAGACGACTATCACACAATACTGCCAACAGGAGCATGCAGCGTGGGACCAATGCCTGCCGGAAATCATCCTGGCCAGGAATATCGCGATCTCAAACTCCACCGGCTACTCCTCGGCGTACATCATTCAAGACTGCCACGCGCCGTCTATGACCAAGGGCACACGGGCGTTCCAACTCAGCCTCAGTCACCGCTTCAAAGAGCCCAGATCCTAAAGGATCCACAGCGTGCGCGACGGGGCTACCCGTCCCGAGCGGACTGGCACCCCCTCACTTACATAAATGTCAACGGCACTGGTGGCTATCGCCGTCAGTACAATACGTTCACAGATGCTACTGCCGCAACAAACCCAGCACAACAACAATCACGACCACCACGAACTGCGCTCACATCGACTGCTACGATCACATCATAATAGCATCATCAACAACTTCAAGCAACAGCCTGACAACAACAACAAAATCATCAACAGCACCGACTACACACCCCAACAATTATCACCATGCCGTTTTAGCAATAATGTTAAACAATCATATCAACAGCATCACAACAACTACAATGAATTCAACAACAAGAACAACGACGATAATTACCAGCCCAACTAATCGGGTGCTGCCCATGCAGCAAAAGCACGCCCTACCTGCACTGGTGCAGGTAACTGATAGAAAGCTCCAACTGATGGAAAGGTCATCGATCAGCACCAACAAGAGTCATTTACAGACAAGGGTCTGTCAA
The DNA here is from genome assembly GCA_000688735.1 of Glossina austeni. Taxonomy (NCBI): domain Eukaryota; kingdom Metazoa; phylum Arthropoda; class Insecta; order Diptera; family Glossinidae; genus Glossina; species Glossina austeni. The sequence goes on from KK502506.1 coordinate 565,498, forward strand.
CAAATCGCGGGCCCATAGCGGTCAACGTTTACAAAATCCCTACCTCCCTGGCCAACCGTCCGGCGACTCAAACCCGGAAACCCAAGGTACATGAGAACTGAGAACCATCGGCCAACGATCCGACACTCCGATATCGGAAAGCCGAGGATAGACGAGTGTCAGTAGGACACTCCACCAATGAGAGCCGACGGCTCTGCGCCATCGCGAAACAATGGCACCCTACTCTGCTTAGGCAACTGGCTCTGCGCCATCACGAAATAATAGCACCCTGCTCTGTGTAAGCAACAGGCTCTGCGGCCATATTTCGGCCCAACAGCTGCGAACGCACCAAACCACACAACGTAGCAGCAGCAGCAAACCCAACTGCCGCAGCCAGCAGCCCCGCCACACCGAAGCCGTCACCGACCGGCCAATACCGGAGAGGCGTATCACCAGTCACTTCTTCCCCCCGAAGAACGGAGGATCTCTGAGAACCCAAAGTCGTCCCTCGTTTTGGCCCCACGGTTTCTCCGTCTCTGATGGGGGACGGTGCTAGCTTAAGGTAGGGAAGTAAGTTAGGGAATAAGGTAGAGAAGTAAGCTAGAGAATAGATTAAGAATAGGGTGGGGTAGAATAAGTTAGTTGTCTTATGCAGCCATGTTACTGGGAGGAGTCCATGAAGTCGGATCGCGACCGCGGATAGCGAAGTGTAAAGAATAAAGTAAAATAAAGAATAAAATAAAGATCCCTAAATATAAATTTCTTGTGTTTTCCTAAGCCGCTGAACTATCCCAGCCCCAGAGATATAGGCCGCAAAGGCCCTCACAGTATTAATATAGCTTTCCGTAAGCTACTGTCTCAAGTAAACATCAGTATATAAGTGATAGAGTAAGTAAACACACCTCGTGGTGAAAAGTCTAAATATCAACGTGTTAGTATGGAAGCCAACAGCTATAAAAGCAGCACGCAAACAACGGTCACTCTTTCAGTTGTTCAGCAGCAGTCAAACTAAGAGGTAAGCCAAGAACCTCTTAAGTAGTAGTAGTTTGCCGTTCTGTCCGTCCGGAACGAAATCCTTAGGATAACAGTGACATTTCTCCGATCAAAAACGAGGTTGATTTTCTTCCTTTCTCTACGATGTAACTTCGCAAATAACGCCATTCTCTATTCTTCTTAAATTCCGCCAGTATATTTAACACAACAACACGAAAATTTCTTTAATTTACCATATAAATTTCTTGAAACGGACCGCTGGACTATTCTGAGTGAAACCCCAGCTGTAGATCCCCGTTACAAAAATAATGATCAAAAAAACATAAAATCTGCAGATATTTCTTTAAAAAAATATAAAAATGCTCTAGAGTGCGCGAACATCTAACTTGGGGGCTTATCCTTTGCCACTCGCACCGAGCAACGGCGGCAATGAAAAGAATGAAAAGAAACAAAAGAAAAAAAGGATGCGGGTTTCTGACGTTCTCATAAACTTACACATAGAATGATTGAAATTTTGTTATTCGAACTAAATTTGTTTAATGCATTAATTATTTATTTATTTATTAAATATATTCTTACATTAATTTACATTATTTTGGATTCTGTAAACAAAAAGTACCTAAAGATATATAATACTGTAAAATAGATAAAATGACCAAAAATATTGTTACGTTTCTGATCTCTGATTTTACATCCTGGTATTAAATTAAATGTATAATCGATTATAACAAAGCGGTTAAGAAATAACACATGTCATTGATATATTTATTAAATGTATTTTACATTAATTTAAATTTTTATGCCGTTTTTCACATACTTGTAGAGGTCAGGTCGAATTTTTATGGAGGTCAAGTGGTGTTGTTGCTACTCGCATTTTTGAGTCATCTCTTTGTATGAGAAGACTTAGTATTTGCGACACTTTGTCATTTGCAAAAACCCCCAGTCAACGGTTTTTTGCACGACAACCAAAGGAAATTTCTACTGAAGTGCAAGTTTATGAAGTGAATTTAAAGAAAATTGGCAAATTAGGAAAGTTATTCGAAAAAAAGATTTAAAAAACCAGTCAAAAAGTTTTATATTAAAAGGAGGATTGATTTGAAAAATTCAAAAATTAAATAGTGATAAAATTCAAGAAAAAAAGTGACTTTTTCCCAAAATTTCCCCAAAATTATTCCAGCAGCTTTCTGGTCACTTTAACATAAACGTGGGTCACCTTTTTTAATTTTTCATTATTTAATTCTTTTGGGGTTTCAACAATCTGCTTGAATTAAATATTGATATGCGTTATGACATTATCATAAAAAAATTATATTTTGAATTTGATGTCAATATACGACATGTGTCGGTTTTAACTACGTAATATCATACCATATCTACATATAGCCATATGTATATATAGGCGATGTGATAAAAATTAATCGAATTTATACGAAGAAGAACCAACCTACACCAAAAAACGTGAAGAAGAAGCAACCTATACCAAAAAAACGTATATCCTTGTAACAGGGAAGTGGTTATAGACATTATATAGGTGTTGAAATTTTATATGACGCTTCAAACTTAAAAATGTTATGTAAATGTTATGTTGTTATTTGGTGTAGAAGAAAAGAAGCCGTGTTTCTTTTTCTAGAAAATGGAAGTTGAAGTCTTTAGATAGGCTGAATAATACATTATATACTTTTTCGAAAATTAATCGCAGTCAAAAAAAGCAATAAAGGGCAAAAGGACGTAAAAGATTCCCTTTAAGCCGAATACACCTTTTTTCCCGTTTTGAAATATGTTTACGTGTACAATGTACACTAAAAGTGATAACTAAATTAGAAAAGTATGAATGCCGAGTTGGTCTGAGCAGAAGTCCGCAGCGAAGCGTAACTGAATACTACTCCGTTTTTCTAACCAAAAATTTGCGGGGTTTTGCTAATTACTGATTTTACCAAAATATCAACCATTTCTGTACAAAAATGCAAAAAATCGACCATGCCAAATAAAGTTACAAGACTACATTTTCTTTTTTTACATTTTTTTGAGGCTTTATGCTTATTAATAATAACGTAGACAAGACGGAATATTTAAAACTATTTAGCCTTTGGGATATAGAAGGTTTTCAAACATAATTAAAAGGAGAAATTTTGGAGAGATACTATCCGAATATATGCTCACGGAGAGTCAGCTATTTCAAAAATTTTTATAGAGTTTATTGTGAGGGGGCATGTTTATGAATCACTTTTCATAATACCTCTAAGATGATCATGTAAATATTCATTTTATAGAATAATCCCCGGGATAATGTCCGAAAGTAACGTAGCCCTTTTTTTTGTCCTGGCTATATCTTCTCCAAATTTACGAAATTTTCAAAATTTCATAGAAGTTTCCTACAACGAAACGAAATCCTCCGTCATATAAATAATACAAAATGATGTTATGATTATTGTTAATAGCAAAAAAGTATAAAAGCTAAGATTGAAGTAATGTAACTAACTTGAAACATTAAAAATTGAAAAAATACTAGAACTAATTAAACATTAACGAAATACAAATTTTATTTTATTTTTTTATATATATTAGGCAGTTAGGCAGTGTGCGCATTTTGATAGCTTTTCACTTGGAGAAGACATTTATGGAGAAAAGTTAGTACAATATACATTGATTAATATATTTTCCACCATTTTCTACAACTTTTTCCCATCTTACCGGCATGCTTGCATGGCGATACTGCGTTGGAAGAACGACATTGATTTGACAGCGATCGAATCATCGAATTATTTTCGCACTTCTTCAATACTTGCAAATCGCGTACCAGCCAAACCTTGCTATGTCGATTGGGACCAGAAGGCGTTATGTCTCGTATTTACACTGGATGCAGAACTTCCTATTTGAGCTGGAACAATGCATCCCGAACAACTCCCGCAACATGTGGCAGAGCGTTGCCATGCAGGAGAATGACTTTGCTCTGTTAGCCGCTGTTGTTGGTCTTTTTTCCAGCAATACGTCGGTCAATTTGTTCAGTTGACGTCACCAGACATCTACAGTGATAGTTTCATTCGGTTTTAGCAGCTCGTAATATACTACACCTCGCTGATCCTTGCGCAACAAAACCTTATGATCAGGAATATTTTGCGTCAATGGATGGCTCTCCAGGATTAACCAATGACTTAAGATTGCCGTAGTAGAATTACTTTTTACCGCCGTTCTTCGTTTTTGCATGCAAGCAATAAAATCGCGATGTTGAAACGGTTCGAAATGGCATTTTGATTCAATTCGTAAGGTAACCATTTCCACCCCATTTAGATCTTTCCCATCGCATGTAGACGTCTAGAAACTGTTCCTTTATTTATTGCTAAGCTGTCCAAAAGTTCCAATAAGTCATGCAATTCACTGTCTCTTGTCTGGTCCTAGAAACCATTTTTTCTCATCGACGTCGACGTCACCACGTTTAAACCGTTGAAACCAAAAACAACAATTGGGATATGATGTCACCATAAGATTCTAAAAGTGATCAAAGGGCTTCGGCAGGGCTTCAAACAACAAAGGTAATGAATGTCGAAAGTACAATTTTGAGTGTCTCATGATTATCGTCTGCATGCACAAAATAATATTAAGTTACGCACACTGATAGTTCCCATTTCTTTATAATTGCTACCGGTAGAAGTTGCCTATCAAGATTAACGCAAACACCTAACATAATTTTTTTTTTTAATTGCTGCGCTTTTGAGAGTAACATTTGCTTTGTTGCATATTTCTTATGGAGACCCTTTTGAGAAAGTGATGCACTTGCGTGTGCCATTTATCGAGCATCGATTAAAACTCTTAAATTCCTCTCCAATTAAAACGCGTTTCTCCTCACGTCTTAAACGCAAGCACAATCATTACGGTACACGTTTCACGTGGCGCACAAGGCAGCACGCAAAGTTGTAAGTTGTTTGGCTCACGAACTGTCGGAACAAAATTGATAGTGTGTGTTGAAATGTAAATGAACATATCATTTGAGTTGCGTCGTGCGTGAATTCAAATTTTTGGCAACATTTTTTACAGCTTTGGACAAACAAGCAGTGATGTATTTTTGTGAAAGCAAAACAAAATCATGTGGTTAATATTGGCTTTTGTTTTTGCTAAAAAAGTTTCATTGTCACAATCAAGTAGTAAAAATTAAATTAAACTGAGAAGATTAACTTAATTTATTTAAAATAAAACAAAATTTAAATTTTAAAACAATATGTTTCCTTTTCTTTCTTCTCTTGCGTTAAAAAATTCGTTTTTAAAGAAATTTTACAACTTATTAATTTTACACTTCTTCAATAACGTTTATGTAACATACGCTAACCATATGATTTTCCTTTAAAAACACGAAAAGCTATGTGTTACGATTGTGTACGCAGCATAACGCATTCGTGGGTTAGCAGTTTAAATACACAGCTTCCGTGTTTTATGGACCGAAACCATATGGCTGACGTACGTACGTTTACGTAAACGTTGCAACATTACTATAGCAAAAAATTTCTTTGAAAAATGCTTGCGTTATCCGCTGTATTCAATAATTTACATGTTACCTTGTGCGTCACTCAAAACATTGTGTCTCCCTTTGTTTTGATAGTAGTCAAGGAGAGAGTAGAACGCAATATTGTTTCGCTTTAAAATGTCTAAAAGGATTAATTTCGAAGGTAATTCTTAAAAAGATTTTAACGAACTTAGTAAAGTATTGCACTTCAGACATATAAGTCACAAATTTATCGGCTTAGTGCAACTTTACTCAACAACCCAAAAAAACAAGAACTTAGTATTGAATAAATTCATTTCATCCAAACTAGAAAATCTTCCCACTAGCGATGATGAAGAAAATGGAGGACCAATTGAGTTGGACAAAGACATGTGCACATCATCTGAAATTGATAGTCTTTTTAAAATTAAATACAAAATTGCTCATGAAATGTCGGCAACCATGAGAAGGGTCTTCATAATGAAATTGTGCACAAACACGTAAGTGAAATGTGAATAAATGAATCCAAAAGTAGTGCAATTAATACATTGCAGTTCATTTACAAAAGTTGCTGCTGGCACGTCGGACGCCATAGTGTACGTATACGACATCTGCCAAGAACGAGGGCTAATTAAATCTGCATGCCTACCTTCAATCAGCGATCAGCCAGCAAGTATATGTGGCCTTAATTTCCTGAATGAGGATTCTAGCACATTGGTAGCAGGCACCACAGACGGGGAATTGTTTCTCTATGATGTGCGGCAAAACTATTGCCGGATGAGCTTTAAAAGTGGACCCAAAAATTTAGATATTCCTAAAGACTACCTTTGTTTGGATCGAAACGCGAATAGTCGTTTGCTTTGTGTGGGAACTGCAAATTATCGCAATGTGGTGCAATTACTGTTTTTCGATTTACGCCAACGTAAGCTAATGGGCTGCTATTCTGAAAGTCATCAAGACGACATGACCCATATAAAGTTTCATCCCCAAAATCCCGATATTTTATGTACTGGATCCGTCGATGGTCTTATAAACATATTTGATCTTCAAGAGACATCAGAGGAAGACGCTTTGTTAAATACTTTTAATACTGAAAGTAGTGTGTACAAACTAAATTGGTATGTAAAATGAAATTTTAATCAGGTTTTTTGTGCTCATGACCAAAGTTTTCCATTGTTGCGCCGTAAAACTCATACACACTGGACAAACGTTAAACTCCATTTAATAGGCTTGTATTACTAAACCAACATACTTGAAAAAGAAAGTTGAAAACTTACATATAGGGTCGTAGCTTGTGATTGCAAATGAAAAAAGGTATAATCAGACCTAAGGGATCAACAAATAGACAAAATATAAAATAAAAAATGGTTTTTTGAAATATTACCATGCGTAAAATTTAAATCAGTTTTGGACCTCATTTAAATGTAAATGCGTTTTAACAGAAAACGAGACAGGAAACTCTAGAATTTTATTAGAAAACTATAAGCAAATGGAAAAGAAGCAAGTTTTAGGGATATTTCCTATATACCTATCTCTTTGAACGCAGGTGAATTTGACGCATGAACGAATACATACCACAACCCTTATAAAGCAACATAATTATACACTATAAGTAAAAAATTAAAATGTGAGATATTTGTTTATGGAAAATTTTTATTATTCGATAATTTCATTATACATTATTTCAATATTCTACATTCATTTCGGGCGTCTTTTACATAAACACTCAATTTTGTTTGCACACTTCCCGCAAGCAACCTTTTCGCACATCTTGTAGGTATTATTGCTCCTGTTTCTTTTACAAAAGCCAATTTGGCAAGTCTTGCGTTCTTCCGAAGTACCCGGTGATGAGTGATCATAATCTATGTTTTTTTATTTTTTTTTTTTAAATGAAATGGAAAATTCTTTCTTGATAATTTTCATCTAATATGTTCTGTGTATAACAACCGTGCATTTATTGCCGCTAAAGCTAAAATACTGAAGAACACCTGGAGGGGCCATCGAATAGATGCTACTTTGGTGATATATTTGCGAACCATATGGTCTACTACGTCGATTCCTAACGTGCTATTGTTTCTGGGGTATGTTTTTATTGTCTTTTGTTGTTATAAAAGTACGCTTAGTACTTACTAACAGCACCTTTTGAGTTGATTTTCTTTTATATATAGTGAATTTGCATTTTCCTGATTTATAATGTTCTGCAGAATACAACTTCATTTTATCTCTCTTTTGCTGGCGTTGCAAGTTCTCTCTTGTTGGCTCAAATTGCTCCAACTAAACAGCTTCTTTTTGCAACTAATTTTTCAGGTAAAGGAATGCTGGCGAAAAAATTATCCATGCTTATATTTCTGTCTTTATGAAGGTATAGTTCTGTTCGTAAATTTAAAACTACAAACTCGCGAAAGGGTGTTGAAGTTCGCGTTTCAACATTTATAACATATTTGGATTGAACATCTCCTGCCAACCAAAACTTCATACCAAATTTGTGCGGCTTATTTGGCATACATTGTGTGAATTTGCAGCGGGCTCTAGTAGTGAACAGTTGTTTGTCTGTTGGAATATCCCCATAAGATTTATAACAGCGTTGGCTATTGCGCATAAATTGATTCCATTTTTCGGATATCACTGCAAATTTATCGGTGCGTAAACGTTTAGATCGTTCCGTTTTTTTATCAAATCGAACAAATCGAAGAAATTGCATGAATTTATCTCTGGACATTGTATTAGAAAAAAAAGCTGGTGCCCATTCCTTGGACCACAAATAAAAAGCATTTAGCGAATTTGCTTCATACGCTCCCCTAGCATACTTCTTCAGTACAACTCCTTATATCGATGTCTTCGACGATTTTGTGGATAGGATATCGACCACTATATCTGTCCACTTCCAATTTGGTCCAAGTTGTTTCATTGATAGCTATTTTTGTACCACAGAATCCATCCGAATTTTAAAATGATCTCGTAGTACTTGTCTCATTCTCAGATTCAGCATTGGATAGGATATGCAGCCTTTTTCTGTGAAAACTTAATTTCTGCTAATTTTCTTTTCGCTGGTGATTCCCCTGCTTGCACGCTTTCATCCAATTGCAAAATCTTAATTTCGTCCCCGTTTTGAATGACTTCGTTTTCATCCTCTTCAGAGCCAGAATACTGCTCACAAATACTGGCTATGTTTTCGGATAACGGAGGATAACGAAGTATTATTATTATTATTATTATCGGTACATTCCTATTTATTATTGTTGTAATGTTTACAAGGGTAGAACTTTACTAAAAATGTCTACATTACGATCGCGTGAAATTGACGCACATCCGTAGAGATAGAGAGAATTTCAATATTTCAACATTTTTGAAGAAAACAGACTTCAATAATGCAAACCAAGAAAATATTTTCGAAAGCGATAAATTAATGAGAACTTTTACGTTAAAGAGTTCTATAGAGGAATTGTAGCCACTACTAAAGAATTTTTTACTACTGTCTTATTGACCTAAATTTAAAGTCAAGTTCAGGCAAGCAGGGCACAGGTCGATCAATTGAAACCCTTAAAGCTTAAGAAGCTCTTAAGCGATAATATCCGCGTACGATGGTGACTATAAAAGAATCTCGAAAAACAAATATAATTTTCGTATTGAACATCTTTAACTAACTGTTAACATCTATTTTTAGGCATAAAAATCTCTATGGAAAGGAGTTTATTTCATGTATTACCACCACCAACGATCTAAAACTCTACAACTGTGAAGAGTATGATTTAGTTGCTGAATTTGAGTGGCCTAAAATTACTGATGCAATAAAACGCAAGGCGCCATCAAATTGCCATTTAATTAATGCTCACAGTACTTTAGACAATAAGATTTTTTCATTAGTCGGGACAAATTTTAATAAGGGGTAAGTAAGTGTTACTGAATGGGGAAAACATAACCAATAAGTTGAAAATTATATTCTTCTAGAGAAATTCTACGTTCCGTGCAATTGACGGACCAAATGATACCACTGGCTAACTTCAAGGGCAATAAACAAATTATTCGCGACAGCGTTTTTGAAATAAATTCAAATGCATTAATAACGGGAGGGGAAGGCGGCTTTCTAACATTATGGGCACAAGAAGATCGATTAAATAATTCAATGCAAAATAATTCACAAGAATTAAAACATAAAAGTAAAAGGGATTCTCATAAAACAAATCCATATTAACCATTACAATCGACTTCTTAGAGTACATTGCATTGCAATGTAAAATATCGTGTGAGATGAAAAAACTCTGTACATTTTTTCAAAAAACCGTGCAAAAAAGTAATAATGAAATCCGTATTACATAATAATAAAGCAAAAACCGTTCATTTTTATTACAAAAATTAAAATTAGTGTGCTGTGGAAATTCAGTCCGTAAGTACATACAACATATAAAAATTAAAATTGAGATTAGGAACTACCCATACAACTATTCATTACAACTTGATAACAAGCGTGCACCTTTATTGCGAACTTGGATCAAAAATTAGTCGATATGTCGGGCACGTCTAGCACAACTATCGTCCATGTGTGGGCATAAACCGACTGACTTCTGATTATAGTATTCCGTCCATTGTATTTTGCTGTTGTGTCCATAAATTTCTGTGACACATTGTCAAAATTAGAATAAAAAATATTTTTTTTTCGCCGCGTAAAAAAATTTGAACCAAATGTAAAAATTTATAAGTTTTGTCTACTATCTAAGAAATTAGTTTTGACAACACAGACCATAACAATTGAAATTTGTTCCTAGTTTTGGCGACTCCAACATAACGTTTCAATTAAATTGAAATTGCTTGTTGAGTTGAATTTTAAAATTCAACGCGAGACCATTTCAAAAGGAAAAACAAAAAACGAAACTAGTAACTGTTTGTGCAACGTAGTTAATACAAAAGGTGCATTATATCCAAATAAAACATAAAAACACTAGAAATAATACGTTACTTGACTTCCGGCAAACGGCAGCTGGATAATTTTTTCTCGTGATTTACCGATGTTAGTGTGGAAAAAAAAAATAAAAATTAATAAAACGATAATTTAAAGAAGGAAGGAAATAAAAATAAATAAAGAAGTAAAGGTTTAAAAAAAGAAACAAAATTTTTGTAAATAGCATCTATCTAAAATAGCGCATAGAGCCAAAGTGGCGGAGGAACTTTCCTCGACTTTTATTGAGTTGCTTGTCGTCAGACATGCTATTAAGATGGCTATTACTGATGGTATCAAAAGGATTGGCATTTTTTCCGATACGAAGTCAGTTCTACTTCTAATAAATAAAAGAGATGCAGAGAATCAATATGTGTGCATAGGATGTTACATGATTCTTAAATGGATGACTGTAAAGAGATTGCGCGTGTTAAATCCAATGACCTTTTCTATAAAATAAATCCCACAATTCAATTCAAACCCTTTCTTAATTCCTGGGAAATCAAAATTCTTTATAGGTTCATGAGTGGTCACACTTATGATAAAAAATGATTCGTGTTATATCATATGATATTTGTGAAGATTGCAATATTGTCGAGTCTGCTGAGCATCTAATCTTCAGATGTCACAGGCTTGATAGTATTAGAGATTCTTTTAGCTTCTTCAAGTTATATGATGGTCCCCTCGATCTCTTTGTGGCAAAAAACGTGCGCAATCTCCGGGAACTAACTTGCTTAATTACAAAAGCGAATTTATCGTTTTAAATTAGTTTTTTCGTTCAATCATTTACTATTGTGATAACATTCCATTTTTGTTTTCAGCCATGTTTTGTTTTCTCACATAACCTTTGACAAATCAACAATCTACAATTACACACACAGACATAATTACACTTAACTTACCGGCTTTAGTTATAACCGTTCTTTTTTTGTTGTGTTTTATATATATTTCTAATCAATAATTGCGGCTGTTTATTATCTGAACATATAAGCCACAAATTTATTGGCTTAGTCCAACTCCACTCAACAACCCAAAAAAAAAAAAAGATTACACTATGCTAAAATAAAAATAAATAAAAATGAACATCAACACAAATATGTTTATGCAAATAAATATGTAAAACCTGGAATCCAAACTATTAAAAATTTTAATTATGGAGTACTTTTTTTACTTTTGGCAATGGATTCAATTGTTTCGTATGATAACGAATTCATCGCAGGAAAAAGCGTGTTTTTCATTATATTTATTGAAAATGGCTCATCTGAACAAAAAGTTGATACGTGAATGTGATAACATTGGCGGGTAGCATTTGTAAGTAAATCTTAAGTTGGCAACATTGAAACATCGGTCTTTATGAATTCGTAAATTGTTTGTGTTTATGCAAATTTTTAATTAAGTTTCCTCGTTTCTCCAAACAAAATTCAATCAACCGATTTAAATTAAGTGTGAAGTAAGACATGTCTTTTTTTGCTGGTAATACCTCGATGGGAGCGACAAGTACGCCTGCTAAACGTAAGTATAGGGCTAGCAGCTTTTGCTTTAAACATTGCGTTTGTAACATCAAAAATTACAGCTAGTGGATTCTTTTCATCTTTTGGTACATCCGGTGCAGGTACATCGTCAGCATTTGGCGCTCCCGCTGCTTCATCGGGCGCGGGCTTTGGACCACAAACATCGATGGGTTTTGGAACCGCGGCGGCACCAACGACTACTTCAACATTAGGCGGCTTTGGAAATTTCGGCTCAGCTACGACAACAGTTCCCACTTTAGGTGGATTTGGAACTTTTGGCACTAGTACGTCTAATGCTTCAGCGTTTGGTGGATTTGGTAGCGCAGCGGTTACATCGTCGCCAACATTTGCAGGTTTCGGTACAACAGCAGCTACCAATGCCCCGAGTTTCGGCTTATTTGGCGGAACGGCATCAACGACAACAGCCCAAAATTTTGGAGGCTTTGGCACGCAAAGTTCTGGTTTTGGACCATTCGGAACAGGTAACATTGAATATCAGCTATGTTAAAGAAAGAACTAAAATAATCTTTCCAATTGCCTTAATTGACTGAATAGGTTTTAATAAAACTCCAAACTATACAGTAACGCCAGGTTTTGCAGGATTTAGTGGTAACACTGGTTTCATGATGGGTCAACCCCAACAGCCGCCTACACAGATATCGCCTGACGAAGCTTTCGCTCAGTCTATCTTCAATGTTTCGATTTACGGTGACGAACGCGATACCATTATAGCCAAATGGAATTATTTGCAAGCCATGTGGGGTATAGGAAAATCGTTTTATTCTCAAACTGCTCCACCAGTTGAAATTACACCTCAAAACTATCTGTGCCGCTTTAAAGCAATGGGATACATACGATTGCCCGGCAAGGATAATAAAATTGGATTAGTCGCCTTAAATTTTAATAAACCTCTATCTGAAGTCAAAAGCCAACAGCCACAAATTGTAACGGCTTTAAACAATATATTTGGTAATAAACCCAATCTAATTGTTAACATTGAGTCAAGCAAGGAATACGAAGAAAAAAGATGCCAACTAATTATATATTTAGAAGAAAAAATAGCAATAGCACCTAATGAAACAAAGCGAATATTAGCTACAGATTTAGCTAATTATCTAAATCAAGATAACATTCGACCTCAATTAAATAATTTAGGTATTATTCAGGTTTTAGCTTTGGTCTTGCCCGATGAAGATCAGCTTAAAGAATACTTAGAAAATGCACCAAAAGGCATTGATCCACGCATGTGGCGGCAGGCTAAATTAGATAATCCAGATCCTTCGAAATTTATCCCGGTACCTATGATTGGCTTCAATGAGCTTAAATGGCGCATTAAATGCCAAGAAAATGAAACAGAAACTCATGCTTTATACTTGCGTAAAGTGGAGAAGGATATGGCTGAGCTAAGGCAACGTCATGCGGCGGCTAAAGCTAAAATCATGGAACATAAACGAAAATTGGCTGAACTTGGTCATACAATTTTAAAGGTCGAGCAGATTTTTAAAAACTTAAGTAATTAATTGATATTCAATTATTATTTTTCTTTTTTAACGCAGATAATCGTTAAACAAGAGTGCACGCGTAAAGTGGGTTTAGCTCTTACACCCGAAGAAGAAAGGCTACGCACAAAATTGGAAAACATGCAAGCTCTAGTCTCAGCTCCCACACAATTCAAAGTACGTATAACATGCTTTGTTAACGAATGCATATATATCCCGTTATGCAGACGAATATAATTAAACCTCCCTTCTATGTGCTCACATCTAATAGGGTCGCATAAGTGAATTGCTATCACAAATGCGTATGCAACGAAATCAATATATGCTGGCGGGTGGCAGTGAATATACTATTGACAAAGATAGTGAAGAAGAAATGAAAACTTTCCTAAGCATGCAACAAAAAGCAATGGAGGTTCTTACAGATACAGTAAACAAGGATTTAAAAGCATTACAAATTATTATCGATGGGATGCCGGAATTAGTGCGAGGTTAAAATTTTTGAAATTATATGTGTATGTGTGTTCGAACTGATGTTAAATAAATTTATAAATACTAAGAAAAAACTCGGGGAAAAATTATCACATTGAAAGTTTTGTAATATACTGGTTATGTGAGCAAAACATAATCGTATTCAGTAGAGTTATACATAAAATGCTCAGAGTTTCTAACATCACTAGAGAACCACTCCGTATGTTGCATGTGCTCAAATTAATGTGGGAACATAAATTTCGTCATATTTCACTTGTGTGTATCTATATATTCATGCAAATAACTTTGAACTTGTCTTGTCTTTTTATGAATAGTAAGCAAACCGGTTTATAAAAATCCAACGGATTTACTTTTTCGAAATCAATTAAGTAAAAAAAATTTATGTTTTCTACATATAGTCGGCGAATTTTGCGTACTCACCCGCTTTCTCAGACTATTTGAATTTTCAGATTAACTTTATTTCGGGACAATATTTCGAAGCGATATTTATCAAAGATCGGGAAGCTTCATTAAGGCAAGCAAGAAAATTATATTCGGTCATCACCCTTATCCTAAAAAGAACTAAAAAGAAATGGAAAAGATATCCTAAAAAGAATGAAAAAGAAATTTTCCTAGTCTATATAGTATTGGATGGCCGCGGTTGAGTTTTTTATGGTTGGTGTATGTTGCACCTTGTAGTAACAAGAAACACGGAAAACAAAGGTGTTCATAGTTTTTGTAGCATAGCCGTGTCCGTTCACCGGTTTGGGTCATTTTCGAATTCTTTTGTAGGTGATATTTTCACTTTTGCGAACGAAAGATTACCGCTGATACTACTACATTGTTGGGCAGACGAACAGATGGACAGTCGAGTAGACGCACTTAGATGCATTCCGAGTTTAAAATTTATGTCATGGGGGTTTTGCAGGTTAAAAATTACAATTTGGTACATTATAAATTTGGGCAGGTGTGGTCAGTTTTTCACCTTTTTGGGGCGACTTTTACAGTGTCGTCCATAGAAAGTACGTTCAAACTTTTGTAGTTTACGGGTATGAGGAGAAAAACAACTTTTTATTTCAGCTGATCGAAATGCTCACGTTTTCAACATCAACCTGCGTGCAAGAACTTCCAATATTTTTGCCAACTTTGAAGTCTCTATCATCGTTTTGCGAAGAATGCTTGCAGCAGATATTACATGGACGGACGGAAGGACGTATTTAATTCGATTCAAAATTTCATGCTAATCGATATGCTAAGAGTAAAGAAAACAATCAAATCGCTCATTTGTGAGACGTGACGAAATTTTGTATAGAAATTCAGACTCGCTCATTTAATTGTTTTTTTTGAGGTTTCAGTCCCCAGATGTTCAATTGCTATAAATAAATTTTATAAATCAAGTTTAAATTGAAATTTCGCAGCAAAGAAGAAAAGTGCACAGATCAGTGCCTCGAAATCCTCTTCTGGTTAAAGATATATAAATCTTATCAGGTCTTACGGAATGTTACAAACGGTATGATGAATCGTTCGATGATGGATTTTAATATTAACGTTCAACGTCAACAAACTCTTTATTTTTTTTTTTTTATCAACAAACGTATAAAAACTACTTTTATTTGGACATTTTGTTGGAAAAATTGCACTCATTACACATAAATGGGGGAATTATGAAAAACAAGTTGGCTCCCAAAAACCAGTTAACGCTATAATTGTTGGTTTATTAACATTGTTTAAACCAACAACAAGAAAATGTGAAGTTATATTAATTATATCAAATTATATGTAGCGTAAATGATAAAGGAAAGAAATTTGCTTCTTCTTGCTAGCCAAACAGGGGAGAGGTATTCAAGATAACGCATTCATCAATATTTTCAAATCTTTGATGTTGTAGTAATTTTACTCTAACAATTTTGATCTTCACTGTTGATAGCCCCTTTGAACTTGCCGTTATTTGTTTTTTAAAAGAGAAGAGAGTGAATTGTTAAGCTTTCCATATTCGATCAAATCCAATGGCAAATTTCATCCTTGTTATTACTGATACATATTTACAATGGTGCACAATTTCCCACATTAGCATTAGTTGAAAGTAAATTGTTTTGGATAAGAGTTGGTAACTAGTTTTTACATTTGTATTTCCCAGTTATGCGAGTTAAATCTGATGAGATTCGGTTTGAGTAGATTTCGTAGCTTCCGTTTAACATTGTCTTAGTTTCTTGTATAAATGCAGCAGTACACCCGATTGTGGCTTGCACAAGTTATTTATATCTACGATAAAAGTGAACCAATCGCAAACATTTGTAAATCGCAATGATTTCAATAATAATAGTGAGTGAGAATCGTTAATTTAAAAAAATTAAAAACGGGACGTTATTTCTAAAAGATGTAAGACCTTCCAAAGACGAAAAGCCACTTAAGGAAGTAGAGCAATAACAAAAAGAAAAAATAAAAAAACATAGTAGTAACCTTGAATGAATTTTAGACATCCACCATTTATATCTAATAAGTAGTTATTAGATAAATTCAGTTTACCATATCTTCTTCTTCTTCTTCTTCTGTTATTCAACAAATTAATTACCGAAAATTTGCTGCGATGTGTAGTTTGAAAGGAGAGCAAGTTAGCACTCCTCTAGCCAAGTTTTCTCTGTGTTATACGCTTTCTTTCTTATAATAATTGTTAAGCGAGTGAAAAAATTTCAAATGCTTTCGCAGAATGTCAACAAAGTTATATATCCCCTAGTTATAGTTCCCCTAGAGTGAATCGTCTTCCGCAAACATAGTGACAACTCTATAGTGTAGGTCGGCCTGCCTTTAAGTGCCCTCGACCACCCTACAATTCAAAATGAGACGTTATATGGAAAGTAATCGGAAAAGTCGTTCGATCTGAACCGTTTTTAATAGCATTCGCCCTTGCGCCAAAAGATGTCGATGTATTAAATTTGATCAAATTATTTTGAAAATTACGACCTGGAAGTGGAACACAAAAAGGCAAAACAGATAGGCGGACAGGCAAGCTCAGATCGATTCAAACAGACAGACGGACAGATAAGCTTAGGTATAGTAAAAGACGGGCCCATCTCATCTCCTTCTGGGCGTTGCATACATGCCCACAAATTTAATACACCCTGTTATTATGAAATAATAAATGCTTAAAATGTGAAGGGAGAAAACAACACTTTTCGTTGGCTATAGGATTTATAGGTGGATTCGTATCCAAAAGAAAATGTTGCAGAAATTTTCAGACTTACTTTCTGGATCACACTCTGGATTGATCTGAGCTTGGCTGTCCCTTTATCCGACTTGTTTTGTTGTGTTAAACCTACACGTCGCCACGTTTTGAGGTATTTTGATGGAATTTGGTACCCTGGCGTGTTTTGGCTCAAAGACGAAACCTATTGAAAATGGTTCGCATTGGATCATCATAATTCTTTATATAAATTGCGGTGGAGTGGTGTAGAGTATCTAACAATGGGCCGTGGCTTGTTTGCAGGCATGGAATTGTGTCTGAAATCAGAAACCCACAATTGTTTTCTCTTAATTGCGAGAGCAGAAGGTGTCATCAACTTTAGTTTAATATTACGGAAGATGCATAGCAGCAAATAAATTGCCTTTGCAAGAAATCGGCAGACAGTACGCTTTTCATCTTTATAGGTTTTCTTACGTTTTCCATCCTTTTGATTTGGCGAATACATCATTGAATCGTTTTATTAAAATATAAGCTTTTATTTTGTATTTCCAGCTTTCAATATGCCTGGTAAATGTGGTGTCTTCGTTAAGTCTCAACAAAAATGCAACCTTTTCTCCTGAAAGACCTTTGCAAACCGATCAGATCGCTAACCTTGATATTATACATCCACAATTAGTAAGCATTGAACATTTGCAGGCCTTGCTACAAAGGGCCACTCAACTATTTCAACCGGTACGCTTTCATCAAACGGAACCGTTAGCCAATTCTGACCAACAAATTAATGTACCGCAACAATATATGCAACCGCCCTCTAGCAATCCATATAGTTTTTATATGCCGCTCTATGAACACGACAATGAGGATAAGATCCTAAATACTAAACTCGATGAACGCAGCCGTAAACTGCAAAAATTAATACCACCGTCAGCGGCAATTATAATACAACAGGATTTTGCTAAATCAAATTATGCTACAAAAGCAAAAAAGTCGCCAAAAAAATTTGATTCTAATCTTAAGCATATTAATGTTAAATGGTTGAATAGCTACGAAAAGCAATTTTCTTCTCCAGATAACAAGAAGGCAATGACCGTACCAAAAGCTGTATATCTGCTTAATGACGAACGTAATCGAATCAATTTCGATGATTCGTTTTTCGGTGTTAATACGACAGTAAAAGAAATCGATAACAAAATGAAAAAAGGTTCACCGGATCAACTAAACCAAGGTCATCAGCTTGAAGAGGACTTGCTAGCGACATCAACATTTCAATTAGCTAAAATTAAAAGGGACGAAAAAACAATAATAGCTAGACGAATATAAAGAAATGTAGAGTCTTTTCTTCTTATAGAATTATGTCAAAGGTAACTTAGTAGTAGTAGTCTTTTTTTATGATTGTTCATTTATTGAGCACTTGAATGTAAATAAAAATATATGTATTTTCATAACTCTCACTTGACATCGGCGATGTTAATTGAACTGAATTCTGTAAAACTTATTGTTATTTGCAGAATACGTACAATTTTATCAACGTCATCCAAAAGTCCTAATGTGCCGAAGGGAAATAATAATCGTTGCGACCCTTCTACACCTAAGGTTTCTTTGACCGGAATCTTCCATGAAATGGCGTCGCTAACCGTACGAACCCCTTCACCCAGTTTCAATCCTACTATTTGATTTGTTTTTTTCGTCTACATTCCCTTATAGCCCAAATCATTGCTAAGCCTACCTGTAGTGTACCATTGACGCTCTCCTTGCCCGTAGAAGTTTTTGTAGAATCAGCGCCAGCTATCAAGCAAACCATAGCAGCTATATATACCTAGAATTACTTGTATTCTAGTAATCTTTGCACTTGATCTTAGGTAAAACTTACATTTTCAATGGAACCGAGTTCACCTACGGTCAAAATAGCTTTCAAATTTCTCATCGCATTTAGCATACTTCCTCGTAAAGACCCTGCCACTGGTGACGATTGATAACAATATCTGTTTCTCTACCTCAACAGCCAATGGCGTAAGTAATTTCTTCTAAACGAGTTTTTAAACCGTATTGATTTCCCTGGTGGGGAAATGTCATAAATTCACTTTAATTGCTCAAATGTTTCACACCAGCTGGCTGAACGCAAGCAACAAATTGATAGACTTGACGGCTTTCTTCATAATTTTATTTGGAGAGCTTCGTACTAAGTAGTAGAAGCGCAGCCTTCGACGGGTAATATTAAACTTCATTTTAAGTACTATAACATTCACCATAACCATTGTTATGGATTATATGTTTCTTTTGAATTTAAATGAAATCTGCAATTTTTTACACAACCACGGCGACTATTGAGTCGGTCCGGCTTTGCGCCTCGATTCTCACTTCGCCCAAAATGCGTCGTGTGCATTCATTAACGTTGACAATTTGACGAAGACGTTCAATTCGTATTTGCTGCCATACGAATTTTTCGTCATTTTGGAGTGGTGCGATGTCATCAAATTCGATTAGTAGTGGACATGCCGAATTTTATTGGGTCTTCCAAATTGGTCTCTCGCGTAAACTCTCTTCGGAAATATTATCAGGATTGCAGTATTGACGGTGTTCCTGTCACACACCTCCGCTTTCACATCTGGGTCGATCTCGTCGCCAAGCTTTAGATTTTTCTCCAATTTTTTGTTGGTGTCTTGTCTATACGATATGAGCGGGAAATAACTGAGGAGGAAGTTGAATGCGGTCAACAGATTTCGCACTCTGAAAACGGCGACTATTTGATGTTCCTCGCTCTTCGTAGCGCTGCTGTTGCTACATTCGCATCCATTGCCACCATCATTCGTAGGCAATCATTTTGTTTGTTTCATCGAAGTGGTTTTATCTTCGCTGGTCAATTTATTCACGATTTTCTTCAGCTGTAGCCTCGTGCTGTAAGGGCGCCACTCCTCCAATGTTGTTACTGCAGGTAGGTTGAAATGGAGTCTTCTTTGTTTCTGTGAAAAATACGCCTTACAGAGTTAATATTCGAGAATTTAACGAGATCATGCAAAACTGGGACACACTCCAATGGACATAAATGCTCGTCAATTATCTGTTTCTCAATGTAAGACTAGAGTTCTTGAACTAGTTTGGTCAATTCTGAAACAGGCTGTTCTTCCTCCGACATTTTTAATAATTCCTGTTTGAGTTCCTCTCGGGAACTAAAAGCCTGTATGAACCCATTGATAGAGAAATCATAGTACAGAAAAATATTTGTAAGAAATTAAACATTATTGACTCGAGCCAATTATTAAACATTATTCACTCGGACCAAGTATTAAACATTATTAAACGGCTGCCGTATGAAATGTTGTATAGACCGTAGTTTCCAACAATGGGAAAGTATAAGCAGCGCGATGCCATAAACGCCATACATTAACCTGAGTATCGCCACCAGACAATGAAGTCAAATCAATTAAAGTTATGGCTCTAAGAGCCGAAACAATTTCATTGCTTCCTGTTACCCTAGCTTTTGTTACAATTTCTCTTGAAAAATCCTCGACTTGCCGGAGTGAAATAGTGATTTGCAGGAAACAATTATCTGATAACAAATTAAAAATCAATGTTAAAATTGAAACCGATATTAAAATTAAATAATTTAATTATATAATTGTTACATTACCAAAGGGCAGAATATTGTTAACTCTCATTCTCTACGCATTTGCTCGTAATCGATAGTTTTTTTTAACTTTCTGCTTTTGAGTATGAATCATTTTTATTTTTTTTATTTGTAATCTTCAGATCATATCGTGAAGTAATTGATCGTGTGAGAAAGGGTAACTGACAGAAACGCATACAAATAACTTCCATTTTTTCCATATTTTTGGAAAAGTCTACTATTTGCGCAACACATTTGGTCAAAAGCTACACCCTTTGTGATCTTTTACAATGATAATTGAAATTCGTTTTATTAAAAATTGTTCTTAAGAATGTGTTTGGGGATTATTATATTTTCTACAGTATTAATTATTCATTACATAAAAGTCACTAAAGGATTAGGCATTTTAGCTTAAACTACATTTTAAAGTTTTAGTTTGAAATAGTAATGTAGACTACCATCTCCTATGTCCTCCACCTCCACCACCTCCGCCGCCACCACCACCACGACCACCTCGGCCAAATTTATTATTTCCACCACCACCGCGGCCGCCTCTAGAAAAGCCACGGCCTCCACCGCCGCCACCTCCACCCCTGCCACGTCCACCAAAGCCTCCACGCCCACCATTCTGATTTTTAACTCCTCCTGGAGGACCTTTTTTTTTGGGACCTTTGGGCTGAGGGGCTTTAGGCAAAAATCTGGCTATTGGCAATAACTTTGTTGGTTCAATGAATAGCTGTTGATTGCTTTTAAAGCTGTTGGCTTTTATATTATCCGACAATTTCACAGATACAGAATAATCTCTGATGGTACCGAAGATTTCATCAATTTTACCGATAGCTTCTTTGTTTTCTAGGTAAATGGGTGCACTGAAGTAAGGCACATCTTCAATATCAACTTTAACAACGAGATCATCTTGACAACTGTAGCTGAAATGGCCTAAAGGCACAATGCGTTCTGGCGGTCCTTGTTGAAAATTATTGTCACGGAAACCTCGGCCACCTCCACCTCCACGATTAGAGCGAAAACCCCCGCCTCCACCGCCACGTCCGCCACCACCCCGTCTTTGACCACCCCCACCTCCTCGACCAAATCCCATATCGATTTTCCTACACTTTACAAAGTTACCCGATTAACCGAATTAATCCAAAAAGTTCAGACCACGCGGCAAGAATATTTTTTATATTTTCATATGGAATGCTTTGAAAACATTGTTACCACATTGTAAAAAAAATGTAAATCATATGGAAATATAAAAATGGGATTATGTCGAAGATGTTATCAAATCAAAACGTAACCAATGAATAGGCCTTATGCGTCGAGAAGTAAAAGCAAGAAAACCGATGTCAGTATAACATATAGTTTGCAGAGTAAAAGTGAAAAAATACCTAAACAAACAATGTATGAAAAGTAACTGTAAGGTCCTAATTTACTTGGCATATATTAAAGTTTTTATACTCAGGCCTGGAAAAGAAATTACATGTATACGAATATATATAATTATAAATACCCCACACTTTTTATTTACAGGATAGATGCATGGATTGTAAAACCGTGTAAAAGAATTTATGTAAAAGATACATACGACATGTGATAAATTTGGTAACATTTCCCACAACCTTAAAATAACTTAAAATAATCTTAAAATATAGTGTGAGATGAAAAAACTGTATATATTTTTTTAAAAAACCGTGCAAAAAAGTAATAATCAAATCCGTATTACATAATAATAAAGCAAAAACCGTTAATTTTTAGTACAAAAACAAATTAAAATTAGTGTTCAGTGGAAATTCAGTCTCTAAGAAATTCTTTTGGCAACACAAACCATAGAAGTTGAAATTTGTTCCTAATTTTGGCGACTCCAGCATAACGTTTCAATTAAATTGAAATTGCTTGTTGAATTGAATTTTAAAATTCAACGCGGGACCATTTCAAAAGGAAAAACAAAAAACGAAACTAGTAACTGTTTGTACAACGTAGTTGATACAAAAGGTGCATTATATCCAAATAAAACATTCATTTGACATCAACACTAGACGTTACGTACGTTACTTGACTTCCGGCAAACGGTAGCTGGATAATTTTTTCTCGAGATGTATCGGTGTTAGTGGAAAAAAAAAAAATAAAAATTAATAAAACGATAATTTAAAGAAGGAAGGAAATAAAAATAAATAAAGAAGT